>OY292395.1:43510256-43699001 GCA_958496205.1 Idaea biselata
CAATTGCTCTAGGAAAAGGCTTGTATATAAAACCCTACAAGACAGGAAATGGTCTTTTTGTAAATAAATCAAAAAACTAATTAAAAGGTTACCCAGACGCGCACTTTCTGATTTAGACATATTAGATTATGCTAATCAACATATTCCATACTTTAGGGGTGTTTTCATGAGAAATAAACTACCATCAAAATCCAAGGATATTGAGTGTGGGATTGTCAATTTAGATAGTTCAGAAAATGATGGAACTCATTGGGTAGCCTATGTAAAACTATTCAAAAATTGTGAATATTTTGATAGCTTTGGCGATTTAAAGCCTCCGTTAGAGTTGGCTGAGTATTTAAGATATCGCATCAAATATAATTATTCTAGATATCAAGACTTTAACACATCCAATTGTGGACACTTATGTTTAAAGTTTCTAGAAACGTTTTGGAAGGAAGAGCTAGGTGAAAACTATGCGATTATAAATCGAGCAAACAAGAACTTACTAAAAAATTGTATGATCGTTAGTGGATTCAATAAATGAATTAATTATTATTATTAATATATTAAGTGTGTGGTTCATTAACTTAGATGATTAATTTAGGTTATTTTTTAATAAATTATAATATTGACTATAAATTTATAAAGTTGTTTTAATTACCTTCATTTGTAAAATGTCTTTCACGTTGTCTATAACTGGTAATACCTCGATTTTATCGTCCACTTTTTATCCACCATTGCAATTTGAAGGTGAATACGAGTGTGCCCTGTTGTATTTGTCTACATTCAATTCGATCCCTAACATTGATAAACGAAATAATAAATTTTATTACGACAACAATGAAGTCTTAGAAATACCAGAAGGTGCTTACGAACTCCAAGATATATCTGACTATTTAAAATCAAACGTAAAAAATGGAACAAACATAAATTTGTTTTGTAACAACAACACGTTAAAAACTTTCCTTTTTTGTTCTAAAAACATACAATTCGACAAAAATGATTCTCTCGGAAAATTATTAGGGTTTGACAAACAAACTCTTAAAGCCAATATAATACACGAGTCGCAACTTCCAGTTAACATTTTATCGACAACAGTGGTAAGAATCGAATGTGATATAGTGAGCGGATCATATATTAATGGAAAATCAAGTCACATCATTTATGAATTTGCCCCAAACGTTCCACCAGGGTATCGAATAATAGAAGTGCCAAAAAATATAATTTATTTTCCAATCAATCAAAATAACATAAGTTCTATAAATATCAGATTGTTAGACATAAATAATAATTTGATAAATCTACGAGGTGAAGAAGTTCAATTGTACATGCATATCAGGAAAAAATGATAGACTTCAATAAATACGGTAATAATGTTATAAAACCTATCAGTACTCATCGATCAATCCGGAAAGGAACAACTAAGAAAAAAATTAAAATTACCAAAGAAAATAAACAATTCTTAAAATTTATCGGACTACTAAAATGAACATCTTAGATATCACGAGTTCACCGGCATACGATAATACCATAGATGGTATAGAATATCATTCGTATAAGCCTTACATAACAAGTTTCAACAGGAATGATGAAATTCGAATCCCTATCAACCAACAAGATTTATACATATTACCATCAGCAAGTACCCTCTATATAGAAGGAACGGTAAACATTGTGAAAGGTGCTGCAAAAGAAAAAGTTGATGCTATAGAGTTCACGAATAATCCAGTTCTTTTTCTGTTCCAAGATGTTCGTTATGAACTTAATGGAGTAGAAATTGATAGAATAAAAAATGCTGGAATGACAACAACAATAAAAAATTTGCTATCTTTTAATGAAAGTGAGGCTAAAATGGCTAAAGCTTGGGGTTGGGATGTAAATGGAACAAAGAAAACCCACGGAGGACACTTTTCTTGTTCAATACCCCTGAGAAACGTTTTAGGCTTTGCTGAAGATTATAAAAAAATTATTTTGAACTGCAAACATGAACTAATATTATTACGCAGCAATACAGATTTAAACTCTTTAAAAATTCCAACTGGTGAATCTCTCGAAGATATAACAATTCACAAATTAGTTTGGCGCGTCCCGCACATCAAAGTGTCTGACAAAGAAAAAGTACATTTATTAAAACTATTAGAAAAGGATCGTCCTCTCCATTTAGCTTTTAGGAATTGGGATTTATATGAGTATCCGTTAGTACCAAAAACAACTAAGCATACTTGGTCAATTAAAACATCATCGCAGATTGAAAAACCAAGATATGTAGTATTAGGGTTACAAACGAATAGAAAGAACTTGCCGGATAAAGATATATCACGATTCGATCATTGTAATTTGAGAGATGTCAAAGTGTATCTTAATTCTGTATATTATCCATATGAAAATTTGAATATAAGTTTTAAAGATCAGAAATTTGCGTTATTATATGAACAATATGTCAAATTCCAAGAATCTTATTACGGACGTAGAAGTGAACCACTGCTCAGTCCAAATGAATTTAATGAAAAAACACCACTGTTTGTAATCGATTGCTCTAGACAATGTGAAAATCTAAAGTCCGGTCCAGTAGTCAGTGTACGTATAGAACTTGAAAGCAATTCAGAGATACCTGATCACACCGCTGCATATTGTCTCATTTTAAACGATTCCATCATTGAGTATAGACCGTTGAGTAACATAGTGAAAAAAATATCATAAATATGAATCCCAGTGATTTTGTAATTGTAGACGTACAAGGATTTAAGGATAAAGAAAATAAATTTATCATAAAAGAATTTGCGGTTATACGGAACGAATATACGCAAACTTTTCTTGTGAAACCCCCTTTCCATTTTAAACACTTAACGGTGGAAGAAAAAAAACACGTGCGATGGATAGAAGCTAATCGAGGAATTTATTGGAGTGAAGGTTTTATTGACTACAGTGAATTTAAGCGTATTGTTAAACCATATTTGAATTTTCAAAATGTTTTAACTAAAGGCACTGAGAAAATCAAGTGGATTAAAGATTTATGTGAGAACTGCGAAGTAATAGATATAGGAGAAAACCAAGGCTGTCCTAATTTTTTAAAATTATATAACGATTATGAGGTTTCTAATGTAAGTTTGAATTGTATTGATCATAATAAAATTTGTGCTCTTAAAAATGTTATTTGTATCAAGAAATGGTGTGAAGGAAGCAAGAATGAATTTAATTTATGTAAATATTTTAACTCTGTTTCTTGTACTTGATATTTTTACTGAAATATATTTTTATCAATTTATTACTTTTGTATTATCATTTCGTCTAAACAAATAAGGTACCTAATTCATAAATAAAATACATTATTTGAACAAATCAGATAAGCAAGGATTTATTTCAAGATAATCTATGACTAATACATTAAAAATATAATTGACTAAAAACTAAACTTATAACGGATTATCTTTATTCATTTAAACAATACTTATTAACTAAAATATACAAATTAATTATCGATTATTGTTTCTGATATACTTTTTATCACTCTCTCCGTTTGGTCTAATATATTGTCTATACAATCTTTCACCACATATTGAGCCGATACAATTACTTCACTGTCATTTTCACTGTTTTCACCACTAATGTCAGTTATACTGATCTGAATTAACCGCCTCCCTTTGCAAGGCTCGCGGTTCAATACAAATGAAGATCTTCGTTGGATGCTACTGGAATTCTTAGTCGTCTTCTTTAATTTCTGTTTTAGGGGCTTCGGAGTTTTCTTTAAATTGCTTACAGGCAAGTTGTCCTCATAATCATTATCAGGAAAATTTTGTGCGCATTGAAAGTAAAGATCTTGAGTGTTGATTCCGAAGAGTCTATCAGCTTGTTCCACATCATTTTTTAGGTCCATGTTCGACATTATCTGAAACAATCAAAATAACACATAAGCTTAGCATAAGTAAGTAGTATTCAAATGAAAATAGAAAAAAAAAGTAAAAAAATAACTTACCAACGTGCAATATTTATTTATTTAGTTAGCTCGAAAGGTATTGTCTCTGTAACGTACAAGTAAAGAATGATGTAATAATCCATCAACATTTAATGAGGTTTTTGTTTACTCGACAAAATCATGCATTGATGCAATAGTAATTGATATTTTTACTAAGAAACAGCGCAGGTGTTTGTTCTCAAGTTTCATTCTTTTAAAGCAAACAAATAGAAACGTGTTGCGACATGTTAGTCGGTATCATCAAACTGCTTTGTTTATAATATTAGTTGGTAGGTACCTAAGTAATTATTTCATTTCTAAAGAGATAAATAAAACGCATCATTATTATGACATAATAACATATTTATTGATAAACTTAAACTATAACTTATAGCTATAACATCCCGTTTAGTTTACCATAGGTACATAAGTAATAAGCAACAAAAATATATGGTGTATAGGTCTATCATGTATTTTTATTGTAACAAAATAGTATTCTTAATTTACGATTTAAAAGTACTGTGAGCGCTACGATATTAGTTTGAAAAGGGTTCAGATTGTATGCTACTTACCTACAGATTATTACTGGAGTTATAATTATGTAAAATTAAGTAATAAGTAACAAAATATTTTTATACTCCTAGGAAAGCAACATGACCCAGTGCTTTTGTAGATATCTTATCTGATGATATTAGACGTTTATCATCTTTACTGGATAAAGCGACTTTATTTACGCAATGAGTGAAAACTTGATGTTTTATCGATTTAAACAATTTATTCTTTTTTCTTAAAATTGATTGAGAAAATAAAGTTGTTCTATAGTCAGACACCTCTAAATCGCGAACGACACATGATTTTACACCTTTAGCTTTTTTTATTTCAGTTTCAATAGTTTTTAAACAATAAAGTTTTGAACGTAATCCGATGAATTCTAATATAATTTTACCGGCCATTTCATCCTTAAATAACCCTGGTACTTTTTTATTGATCAAAGGTAAACCATACTCGTTGTCTATTGAAAAATTACTAGTGTCAAAATAATTAATAAAATGTTCTTTTAAATCTTTATAGAAATCTTTTGTTTTAATATGATAGATAAAACTATCTGTATCGGTATAACACATTTGCAATCGATCACCATAATGTGGTTTCATTACTGAATAATGAAAATCATACATGTGAGTTTTAGACAATTCAAGTACCGAAAAACCAATATAAATAGGTTTATCTAATGCTATTTGTGTTGGTTTCAGTTGGATAGCTGCTAAGTTTTCACTAAAAATGATGCTGCTATGATAATAAGGGGACGATATTAGTTTACCTGCACTATTTTTCTTTTTAGTAAAATTATGATTATCTTGCCATTGGTTAACTAATTTAACATCAACTTTCTTTGCGTTGTTTTCCAATGTTTTACCAAATATACTGTTATTAAGTAATTTGAAAAAATCTTGTTCAAACGTTGATTTAGCTTGTTGTCTCAAACATGTATTTAATTCAATATACTGTTTTAAATAATCATTTTGACGGAATTTAATGACTCTATGAACTTTTTTCAATATTAAACCATGTTTCAAGCATGTTTTTAAATAAACATAATGAATAACGTAATGGAATTTATCGTATAGATTTGGAATCAATTTAACAGACTTAGAACCAGGAGCAATAAAACGTTGTGAAGCCAGGGGATAATCTGAGTGGGTTAAATGCAATGATTTAGGATAGCTTAAGTCAACCTCAAGAATAAAACCATATTCAGCATTATCTGGTACACTATTTACGTCTAAACTAGTGATTTCTTCTTTAGATAGAAATTTAAATTCAGATAACGGTAAAGTTAAACTCATACTGTATCCATATAGGTTATTACAATCTATGTATATGAGGTGAGATTCTGGAATCGAATGATCAAAATCCAACATATATTTATTATTGGCTTTGGCATATCTATGCGATACCAAACAAATACCACCTCTTATTCCTGATTGTATCATATTGTAAATAGCTTCATCATTTATCAATTCTAACTCGACTTGTGTTTTGTACAGCATTGCATCAAAAGATAAACTCGGGGCTGTAATATAAAACGCTGGGTCCAATTGATAATAACTTTTACAAGTTACACGGAACTGTTCAAAGACATCAGTTAACAATAAAACGTCAGTTTTCAAATATAAGTCTGTATATTGACCCATATTATTTAATCTAAATTGTCTCCAAATTAATTGCGCGTGAGCATAATCTTTTTTAGATATATGCTCATTCGTAAGAGAACTATAAAAATCTTTTTTATTTGGGAGTGATGTTTCATTGTAACGCTGTAAATTATTCATATAATCGTAAGGATAGACTCCTTTTCGAGTAAGAAGATGAAACCGTGTGTCGTTTGAAAAATGTTTTCTTAAATGTACAAATTGTTCGGTTTTCATAGTTTTTGTTAATTTATCTAAACTAGTATTTAAAAATTTGAAAGAATCAACAAATCGCAACAATATTAATTTTCCATCAGAAAAAGGTATACACTTTGTGAATGAAACGTAATTCTCTTTAGTTTTTGGTATAATTTTTATAGACCCTGGAGCTTCACCTAATTTTGTAATAAATAAATGACAGTCGTATCCAGACAAATTATGAAAAAAAATTGGTATAAACTTTGGAATTTTGTATTGTAGATTGCAATAATTATGAGCTGCCCCTCGAAATTTCCCAGTTATGTGACAATGATCTTTAACTTTGTCACCATATAAAAACTTGTCACAAATGTGGCACTTAGATGCAGTTTTAAAATTATGTTCATCAAGTCCAGTAAAAATTATAGACACATTTCGATACAATATATCTCGAATTTCACGAACGTCATTATAAATGTATGATATGAATTTATCTACACAATCAATCCCTCGATATGTTACAAATTTATTGTACGATGAGTTTTGTGAACAAACAATATAATAAGCGAATGCAATGGGTACATGTCGTTGAGTTGTAGAAGTATGTAGACCTCTAATTTCTTCATTACAACTCGCTTCAAGCATACTTTCAAAGTCAGCGTAAATTACGAACGGAACGTTTTGCTTCCGATCATAATTTTTAAACTTTATTACTGAACCCTTTTCAGGTAAGACGGTGACAATCCCATTACAAGTATGACTATCTACTAGATCAGCACTTTTAAAAAACACTAAACAAGTATCACATAGAAATAGTTTTTTATGATTTGTAGTAATTTGATTTCGTAATAAACGCGACAAGTTTTTGATTAAACAATAATGCGATTTTGTACCATTTTCTAAATAAAGTAAATGAATAATTCGCCGATTAACAGTGTTTTCCGATTTATACAGAGGACCAATAACAGTGTTCTTTTTACTCAATCCGTAAATTATGAAACCTAAACCAGGATTGTTATTTTCAAATATAGATATATCAGAAAAAGTTGCTGGAAATGTCATTTTTTGTAAGTTAAGTACATCACGAAAATTTGGATACGATGAAACTCTATCAACATGATTTTTAGCTGGGTACAAAAAGGCTAGGACGCTCCATAAGAAACAATGCTTATCAGTGTTACGAACGTTTATACAAGCCTTTTTGCTTTTTATTTGATTAGGTAATTCAATGTACGTTGAACCGCGCAATGGCTCGAATTTGTTTACGTTAATTTCTATGTGCATACAGTTTAGAAACGCCCACCCACTGTCACGATCTTCAAATTCTTCCACTTGGTTTTTCAAAGTTTGAACAAGCGAAGAAAATAACATATCGAAGTCATAATTACCGTAAATAGGTGTATTTTTCGTACAAAATGATTTAATATCTTGTTCATCATTCTTGAACATTAGAAAACCTGCGTAAAGTTCAAAGTTAACTTTTATACAAATATGTAACTTTAGGCTATCATTTAAAAGACGTTGTAATTGACCGCGAATCGATTTCAAAAATAATTCAATACTAGATCGATTCTTGTCCTGAGCCAAAATTCTATAAGAAATAATTCTACATTTAAATGCGGATTCTATGATTTCAATTCCATCGCTAAATAAATGACTCGAAACTTTCTGTTTGTGTAACCTACTGCGTAAGTGACCTACCCATGAGTGATTATTTATTAATAACTCGCACGTCTTACAGAAAGGCATTATTATAAAGTGAATAACCAAGTACGTAAAATATTTATTTATTTCTATAATATCTTAGTGATTATAATATCTTAAGGTTATATAATAAACGAAACGAATATGCGAAACACGAAACGAGATGCATATAAAGCCTTAAGTCTTTAAAAAAATATTTTTAATGATACTAAGTTAAATTTTAATTAAACAAAAGCCAAAATACACAAGAAATGGTAAAGGTACCTGGTGGTACTAATGTACCTTTCTCTAAATACACTTGAAAACGCTAAAAGTATCTTAAAGCAGTAGTCGAAGAAGTGCAAGAAGTACCTACCTACTAGTGTCTTTAAAAAATTTAGCTTCGGTTTCTTTAAATACATCAAAAGATGTGATTAAGAGCTTCTGTAGCGGGACCCAAGCTGGGTCTTTGTCGCTCAAAATCAATTTTAAAGACGTTAAGGCTTTTTTGTACCGAGTTTCGGGTTTGTCGTTAGCGATGTCGGCCTTGTTATAAAGCCTGAGCTCGAGATAATAGTCACCACTCGTGACGGTTGATCGATAGCTTTGCCCGTTCGCTACTCTGGTCGCAAATGCTGATACTAGTGGTTTGACGCCGTCGCTGGATTTTGATCTGCCGCTAATGACGGCTGCCTCTGCGTCGATGATGGAAAATATGTTCGGTTTTCTGTGAACAAAGTAAAAATAATTAGTTTACTAAAAGTGAACATCACAAAGATGACGACGACTGGCTTATTGCCATCGGCTGTATAACGGCTCTTTTGGAAGTTGAGCAGTTCAAGGATACATCGAGACGTTTTCACTTGAACAACAACAATGAGTCCTCAAATACGTCATGATAGGTTCAGTTTCAATGTTTTAAACTAACCTGACTGAATGACTAACCTCTTAGTAAAAAAATCGTAGAAACTTACTTCGAACAAACGGTTTCAGGCGTTTCTTTATTGGCTTTCCTCTTCGTCGCCTTTTTCAAAACGGTCGCAGCGGTGGAAGCATGCTTCTTTCTTTCCGGCACTGGTTTCCAGGAGTCGGGCACGTCGGTTTCGGCACTGCTGTCTTGTTCATATTCATAATCAGACCTAGAACGAAAAAAAAAAAAAAAAAAAATAAAATAAATAACGTAAAATGACATTATACATACTATTAAAACATACTCTTTTTTGTAAAAAGTAGCTACTCACTTACATTTTTATTTTTTAACTTCAAAATTTTTTTCTTGAAGTTAGTGGCTTAGGAGCTGCTCTGTGTTTCTTGCTGGGCAAGTCAGAGGTACTTCTTGCTGATAAGTAGGTAGGTACTTCTTGCACTTCTTCGACGTCACTTCGACTACTGCTTTCAGAATTTTATGATACTTTTAGCGTTTTCAAGTGTATTTATATGTTTGAAAAATAAATAGTCAGCAGTATTGTTCAAAAATTGAAAAAACAAATTATAAATTTTTAATCGGCCGATAGCCGTTAAGTAATGAAGTCAATAACAATTAATTACGTTAAACGTTAAATATCGATCGACTTTATATTTGCTGTCGGTGAATACAAAGAAATGAACTTAAATGCAATAATGAACGTTATTGTAAAGCTTTTAAAAATGATTTCTCATTGAAAGAACCACAATACAAAACATAGATGTCAGCGAAATACGACTTTTATAAATATCATAGATACAGAGGTAAAGTTTGTTTGAATATCTACCAAAAAGGTTTGATGTTAGCTCTATTAAAGCAGGTAAAAATGATAATCTTTGTTTAAAGAACCACAATACAAAACATAGATGTCAGCGAAATACGACTTTTATAAATATCATAGATACAGAGGTAAAGTTTGTTTGAATATCTACCAAAAAGGTTTGATGTTAGCTCTATTAAAGCAGGTAAAAATGATAATCTTTGTTTAACACAGCGGACTCACTTAGTTTAGTGGTAGATATCTCGACTTTCATTCCGAAGGCTTGGGTTCGAAACAGCTTCAATGGAACAAATTATTATGTAATATTATAAAAGCAAAAGTTAGTAAGTATGCCTGTTTGTTACTCTTTCATGTAAAAACTACAGAACTGATTGAGATGACATTTAGAATATGGGTAGCTGGGAGACCTGGAATAACACATTGGCTACTTATTTTATTCTTTAGTTTTATTTTTATAATGATTAAGATGTGTTTCTTTTCGGTAGGTACCTACAAAACGTGTAAGGTTTGTTTCTGTTCATTTTCAATATAAAGGTATAAAAATGAATCCCTATTTTGGTTTCGTGAACGGTTGGACCGTTTTCGCTAATTCTTATTTTGTTGTATTTGTTAAGTGAAAGAAAAATCATAAATCGATTTTGATATTTTTTTAAATTTTGGATCGAGACTTACGCGAGAGAAACAGCTTGGCGCAGTTATTATTGAATAAAATACAATTTTCTTGATAATAAGAATATATTTTCTTACAATTCGTACAATTTGTAGGAAAGAAAAGTGAATTTTGGCAATTAATAAACGCCTAATCAAAAGTTTATAGAAACACACTATAATTTATAAGAAAATGTTAAATTAAGATGTGTAATCAATTACTTACTTCATTCTTTATTATATTTTAACGATGGTTAAAATTTAATAACAATTCGGTAATTTGAGGGTTCAAATTTGACAATTGAAAGGAATTCGTGTTAGATAACGCCTGTAGGAAAAATGTAAGCAACGCAGCCAGACAAGAATAACATTTACATTAGTTTTGTGTTTGTTTTTGTTTTTAAAATATCTTTATTAACAATGAACTTAAGAAACATTTGATGTAATAGTGTACATTAGTTTATCGTATTAAATCAACAAAATATAATTTAATACGTTTTATGGCTCGCTAGACCTTTAAAACTTTACATTTACAGGGACTTACGCGGTTGACCCGCGGGACACAGCGGGTTCGCTAGTAGGTACCTAGATATTATCTAGGTAATATTATGTTATTATATATAATAATATTAAAATGTTTTAACTGTGTGTTTTCGCAATTAGCCCTACAACTGGGTCTTTAAGCTGTGGGTTTCCTCACGATGTTTCCCTTCACCGTAAGAGCGATGTAAATAACGCACATATTTTTTTCTTAAAGAAAAGACATTGGCCGGGATTCGGAAAAGCATACTTCTTTTATTTTTTAGTTGGTTAAGAATATTCATTATGGGTTCAGTTAGGTATCAATATTTAATCGATTACATATCATAGTTCTCACAGGAACATGAAACGTTATGTACCATTAGGTACTAAAATACGTAGAAATCAAGAAATAGGTAACATAATTTCTAGAAGTTTGATGAGTTGACATTGAGTAAAATCTAAAATAAAAGTCCATAACCACCTATAATAATAATACACTAGTTGAAATCTAATACTCAAATACTCAAATACTCGTAAATTGGTTTTGTCGTAGTCGAATAAAAACCTACTCTTATTTACGAGTATTTGTATTTATTAATTTATAATGTTGTATGTGTCATACTATTATTGTAATATTATTCAAGTAGTTTTTCTCCTGTCTGAACACCATTCTCTTCATCTTTCTTCACTTCTTGTCCATCCTAAGGGTACCTGGAAGAGGTCGCTTTAAGCGATAAAACCTCTCATTGTGCCACCTAAATTTAAGTTGCTTTTGTCTTTTTCTTTTATTGTAATGATTTAATTGTGGTGTGTTGCAATAATCAATCTATCTATTCTTTGAAATAGCATAGATCAGATAAAACATGACCCCATTACCAGAACCCCTCGAAGAAGGGGTCCTACATTAATAACAAATATTTTAGAAATTGAAAACCTCCTAAGTCAGCTAAATGTATTCATGGACATATGGCTACGACTTTACAATTGATAAGTATTCCCTTTCAGCTTACGTCAACTAAATCAATTTACACGTCGGCGCCGCTTTATTACTTACCGTGTGAAATCATTTAGTACTTGTTTTTGTGTGTAGTGCTTAGTGTTTTAGTGTTTGCCTTTTTTTCAGTTTTAGTTTTTAACGATATTATTATAAAATTAGTGTGATTCTTCTGGGAAAAAAATGTAAGTACGAAATAACGTTATTGCAATGGTACAAAATTTAGATAGATATTGATTTTTTATTGTATCAATTTCTATTTAAATTCAGCGTTGAAATAATAGTTCAATGCTGAAAGTATTTTACCATAGTGCTTACAACCAACAGTTGTATTTCTGTTTTAGTCATTTCAAATTAACAAGAAAATTACAGCAGGTAGTCGGTGAGTTTATGTTATTTAATAATCTAAGTAATTAGAAGTGAGTACTTGATTCTTCAGACTGATTGTTTTAAAACTAAATGTATTTCATAATATCGGTTAAAGTGATCTTACCATGGGCGCTATAGGAATATACACATATTGACGGTGTTTTTCCAACCGAATATTATATGAAATATATTTTTAATCAGTACTTGATTGTTTTATAAAACGAAATGTAATTCATAATATCGGTTAAAGTGATCTTACCATGGACGCTATGGGAATATACACATATTGACGGTGTTTTTCCGACCGAATATAATATAAAATATGTTTTTAATCAGTACTTGATTGTTTTATAAAACGAAATGTAATTAATAATATCGGTTAAAGTGATCTTACCATGGGCGCTATTGGAATATACACATATTGACGGTGTTTTTCCGACCGAATATAATATGAAATATATTTTTAATCAGTACTTGATTGTTTTATAAAACGAAATGTAATTAATAATATCGGTTAAAGTGATCTTACCATGGGCGCTATTGGAATATACACATATTGACGGTGTTTTTCCGACCGAATATTATACGAATTATATTTTTAATCAGTAAGTACTGATTTGTTTCAAACGTAATGTAATTAAATAACATAAATGACAACGACATCGATATGAAATGACTATGAACAACAAGAAGAGGTTGAAAAATTACTTAATATGTGTCGTTAACTGTCTCACTCTATGGAAATAAACGCGTTGAGAGAACTCAATAATTTCATAAACCAATGATGATAATATGATCATACTCATAAGCGTCGTTTTATTGGAACGAAAAAGCAAGGTTGATTTTGGTTTCATGTTTTAGGTTATGTTCGTTCTAGACCAATAATTCCCTTAATATCTATGTTTTATTGGGCAGCGGGGGTGCGGGGGCGCTGACCAATAAAACATAGATATTAAGGGAATTATTGGTCTAGAACGAACATAACTTACCTACTCCGGCAAGGCCAAGGAACTGCCTCACCTCCTTAACGTTGCTTGGTATCTTCGAGCTAACAAGGGCTTCAACTTTATGAGCGCTCGGCCTCACCTGACCATCACTGATCGTTCGACCCAAGTACTCAACCTCTGTAGTAAGAAACTTACACTTTTTAAGGTTTATAGAGAAACCAGCTCGTGTCAACGTCTCGAATACCTCACGCAGCGTCTGTAAACCTTCATCTATGGAAATGCTGGGCAAAAGAACATCGTCAATGTAGACACAAACCTTACCTGAATCTATAAATGCACGCAACGTATTAGAGATAATGCGTTGGTAAACAACCGGTGCATTGGCTAAACCGTAGGGCATTTTAAGGTATTCGTAATGCCCTTCACTTGTAACGAAGCCGGTGCGATGAATAGACTCATTTGTAAGTGAAATTTGATGAAATCCAGTAGCCATGTCTAGGCTACTGAAGTATTTTGCCTTACCTAATCTATCGATGTGGTCATCGATTAGTGGCAGTGGGTAATGGTCCTTAATAGTGTTCGCATTGAGGGCCCTAAAATCTACACACAGCCTATCAGAGCCGTCCCTCTTTTTAACTAATAAAATAGGACTTGAAAATTCGGACTCTGATTCACGAATTATCTTTTTGTCGAGCAAGTCTTTAATGATTGCCCTAACTCGCAGCTTCTCGTCGTGAGACATCTTATAAGGCCTATAGACAACAGGGGTTTCGTTATGTAACCTAATGTGCATTGACCCGGTCAATACAGTTGTACTGGCAGTACCAACAACAAGATAATTAGCAAAATCTTTAATAACACGCATTAGGCGCTCTTTGTCTGAACCTATCAACGGTGTATTGACCAGCAACTCGACTTCGGATTGATCAGATTGAACATGCATGACGCGATCAATATCACACGTGAGCCGTTGTACACCTCGCGTACGCGTATAAGTAACTCCATCTCTATTAAGTACATCGGTGCCTATAATAACCGGCGTGCTTAAGAATCTATTAGGGACAACATAGAAATCGATTTCAAGAGACATTTCAGGGAATTCGATTGTTAACGTAGTAAAGAATGAGGTACACACTTCTTCGCTACCGATACCTCTTAAAACTCTAAACGAAGGAGTCTGAGTGCATTGTAAATGCTTCGTAACTGATTCGGATATTAAGGAAATAGTCGACCCGCTATCTATAAGCACATCAACTGGGACACCCTGTATAACCGCGGTTGCGATATCATTTTGCTTATAGGAATCAATGGTACTACGACAGAAATTTACATTGGTCTTACTTCGCGGCTCAGCGCGTTGTTTTGCAAAACAATCTTCTACTTTGTGCCCTATCTTTTTGCAAAATGAGCACGGTTCTGATTTGGGCGGTTTTGCAGACGTTGACGTCGAAGTACTTGAATTAGCACCAACAGTTGTGGATTCCGTCTTAAACCTCTTAGAATTACAATTAAATGATTTATGACCGACACCTTTACACTTAAAACATTTAACATTAGAATCGCCAAAATCACGTTTACGCGAATGTAATTGAAAATTATTTTTATTAAAACTGGTGCGGGTAGGCGTCACCTTGACTACGGTAGGTTTCACATAAATCGATAAAAAATCAACAATTGTTTCGGGCAACAGCCTTGCATTAGTGGCGGCCGCTCGAATTTGAGGATCCGTGATTCCTCGAACAATTATAGCTGCGATCAACTCGTCACTTAATCCACGAACAACACGTAATCGCAACAAAGAACGTCTAGCATATTCGGCGTAAGTAGGGTATTTATCTGAATCTGTTTTCATTACGTCGAACAAAATATTTGCAATGTCAATACGGAGGGGGCACAATGTTTTAAACTCGCGCTTAAAATTCGACCAACTGCGATCGGTACTAACCCATTCGTTAAGCCACGACTTTGCGTCGCCCTTAAGACAGTTTCCTATTCGCGCTAAACACTCGCGATCATCCCATCGATTTAAATTACGCACATGATCAACTTCACCACACCATACATCGAAATCATGTAATGAAGGGTCAAAATTAGAAATATACACATGATTCGGCCTCATCGGAATCGCGCTGATTGCACTTACTAATTTCTCCGTTACCTCACCGAGAACCGCCTCAGCACTAGATTGAATCATGCTCGAAGCGGGTACCGACATATCAACACTGGCATCGCATGATTCGACAGCTCCTTGCGGCGCGGATCTGGGCGGTGGCATTGAAGCGACGTCCTCAGCAGGCGACATCATCCCAGTTACCGCTGACTCCATTGCCGGCGCCGATCTGTCGCGCGAAGTACCCTCGCCTGGACTTTCTAACCTGGAACTACTTTCCAAAGCGTTCAAGCGACTTAAAATCGCTTGAAGCGTTTGTTCTAAACCAGGGACAGGCGTACGATCTGTTTCCGACATATTTGAAATTTAATACAAACTGGAAGTAAAATCCAAGAAAACCGAGCACAGAAAAGGGGTAATTGTGGAAATTATCCCACTTCTGAGATAATAAACTAATCGATCTTATTATTAAAAAAAAATACTCACAACGAAAACTAAATCGAATCTTATTTTCAATTTAACAAATTAATAATTTAAACAAAACATAACTTCTAAATACTACAAAATATAAAATTGACAAGCAATGACAACACGTCCGTCTGTCCCTGACGCTCGAAGAGAAAGAAGAGCCCGCGCTGGTCGCCCCGCCGCTTATATAGGCACGTTCCCTGTCCACGCACCTCGCCTGATGACGCTTTATCTAGGCCACGCCCATACTATCCGCTTATTATACGTAAATAGAATTAGTGGTAAACAATTCACACGTGCCACTTAAATAGGCGCATTAGGCAACGGTGCAGGACCAGCAGTATTAGCCGGGTAATCGATTTTTATATCAAGAATAAAAACAATTTGTCGAAATCCTGAATCAAATAAAATTAACCCTGATACAGAATGTTTAACTATCTGGCGATACTTCACAAATACTAACTAATCAAGTAGAAATCAACACATTTGGAAAACCGAAAAAGACCTATACTTGAGTCACGAACTGCTCCATACATAATGCGACATCTTTGTACCATGATGTAAGGCACGCATGTCACAATAACGATGTGAATACACAACTATAAATCGTTCATAATTCAAAATTACCTTTGGAACAAAATTGAATAAAATTAACCTATCAAACAGTCATCTAGCCCAGTGCACTGCTAAGTAAAAACTTTAATTTTTCTTTTTAAGAAAAGTATGGTGCACATTTCACCATAATTAACGAAATAATCAAAACACCAATCCCGGAACGCGGGACTGCTAATACCGGCTCTGCGCCGACGTGACGTCTAAAGAGTAGAGTAACATTATTTTGTTAACATTAATGATTCTTGATTATTATTTTAGAGATTCATTTCCTTAAATCTTAAACTCACGGTCTTTACCTTCAAATTCTTACTCACCAATGGTCAAGTAAGGGCTAGTATATTAGATGACTAGAGACGGGAAATAAATATCTATGTTCGATACTCAACTTAGATTATTTCATTTCAAATGTCTAAGACCTACATGGAAAGCAAAACTTATTACCACTCTGAATATCTACTAGTTAAACATAATATATCGAGAATTAACCAACGCTATATTATAGGTGATCAAACGAACTTACCAAGTGAAGTTCGATCATTATAATATGAGTTGGTTAATTCGAAGATATATAACCACCCGCCTCACCCTTATAACGGTTGTTAATTATACAAAAACCCAGTTAATATCTTCTTGAAGTTTTGCTTCAAACTCTAAACAGAATGAGGTAAGAGCGGCAGGAGTGAGGATAGGTAGAAGTAAAACTGTTACTTTTTAAATTTTCTCTAAAAATACGTACGTCATTGCCTGTATGTCAAGGGGACTACTACTAGTTAAACATAATATATCTTCGAATTAACCAACTCATATTATAATTATCAAACTTCACTTGGTAAGTTCGTTTGATCACCTATTATATTATATTATTCGGATTAAGATTTTACTTTTATAGGGTCCCCACACCACAAGGTTTTCCTAAATATTAATTCGAAATGAAATAAAACGAACATTTTTTTTCATTTTTCCAGCGTAAATTACTAGTTTACATCTCATTTGTTAGGGTTCCGTACCTTAAGGTAAAAACGGGACCCTATTACTGAGACTTCGCTGTCTGTCTGTCTGTCTGTCTGTCTGTCTGTCTGTCTGTCTGTCTGTCTGTCTGTCTGTCTGTCTGTCTGTCTGTCTGTCTGTCCGTCCTTCCGTCCGTCCGTCCGTCCGTCCGTCCGTCTGTCCGTCTGTCACCAGGTTGTATCTCATTTTATATGTGCTACCTTGAATTTAGGGAGATTTGTATATGAAGAATGAATAAACGACCTTTCCTGAATTCACGGTTTAGGGTATAGCACATTCGACACACATAATATCGATATTAAGGTAGAAAACTAAATTTTTCATAATTTATTTTGGTATCTGGGGGCACGGTAGTGCCCCCGCCAAGACGAGCCAGCGAAGCGTACGGCCACTACCCACCTTTTCTCGAAACGTTTCGTCGGTTTTTTGAACTCTCATAACTTTGGTTTGGAATATACCAGAGAAAGATAATTCACGGGGTATAATGTAATATAGGGTACTTAATAAAAATACAATGTTTCAATTACATAGCTCTTATAGTTTAGATTTTATTGATATCTAAAAACCTCCGATTTCGTCACTGACTCACTCACTCACTCACTCACTGATAGTAATCAAAATTCATAAGGTACTTCCCGAAGTCCTAGAAAGCTGAAATTTGGTATGTAAGCTGGTATTAGTACACAAACAACAAAAAAACCCTAAAAGTTGAAAACTTTCACCCCCAACCCCTAAAATTATGGGATGGCAATTTGTATGAAACTTCCTCAAATGTTGATGCTAAGCATAGGAATGCTTTGTATAGGCACGCCTTGTTATAAATAATAAAATACATAATCTCAGATTTTTTAATAATTCACCCCTTACCCTTAAATTAGGGGATGGAATTAAGCGCACGCAAAACACTTAATATGTTATTTGAGGTACTAGAAGTCTAAAAATTGATTAATAATTAGAAAGATGTACCGCTGTCTCCAGTGGTGGACAACAAGGATGCTTTTTAAAAGATGTTTCGTTATCAAACAGTGGTGGCCAAACGTGTGGTGGACATTAGAAATACTCGGCCTGAACGAACGGCGGCGGCGCGTAAGTCGTTAATTCACGAACTATTGGAAATGAATTAAAAAGAAATTTACTAATAATTTTAGGAAGCTAATAGTTTGTGTTATTGGAAAAAAAATGTAATAATAAAATAAATAAGCAACCTACAAAAAGAGGTGAAATCCCCCACAAAAACATTTTCATGTAAAATGTAGCCAAGACGAGAGCGAGACCTTATGATTGATTGATTAATGCTTTATTGTACCAAATAATACATATAAATATAACATATTAAAAAAAATGTACAAAAGAAACAGAAAGATAATAAAAGAGCCAAGCTTATAATTCCACACGCCCCGAGTCCACAAGCACCTTACTTCACTATCACAATCTCAACATCTTAGCCAAAATATGTTGCTTGGCCGTTTTATCACCGCAAGAACTTAGGTATTGTGTAATAAAATACCTATGCAAGGTTGCGAAACGGCCAAGCAACATATTTAGCTAAGATGTTGAGATTGTGATAGTGAAGTAAGGTGCTTGTGGACTCGGGGCGTGTGGAATTATAAGCTTGGCTCTTTAGGACATCTGATAACTTTTAAGGTCTCGCTCTCGTCTTGGCTACATTTTACATGAAAATGTTTTTGTGGGGGATTAAGTTTGTATGGAAATGGTAACAGTCGCCGCGTTCATAAGGCAAGACTTTTTTGTTTTGCTACCAACATAACGGCAAAGGAATTTACAGATGCAACACACTATACCTCGCACAGTTTTGTGTAATTACTTTTTATTAGGTTATCCAAGGTATTTCAAATCACAACAAATATAGTAATCTGAGGTCAATAAATATATCGGAAACGGGTTGTTTAAGAAATTTCAGTCCAAACATTTTTTAACTTTTTACTGGTTTTGTCAATACACAAAAATGCTGCTTGATTCGTCCAAACTAGATTAAGCAATTCTCTGCATAAATCGGCATTTTTTTGGGTTCCGTGACCAAAGGGTAAAAACGGTAGATTCTGTGAACAACACACAGCGCCATCTAGCCCCGTGGTAAGCGACAAGCTTGTGTTACGGTGACTAGACAACGGATATAATACTTGTCGGATTTAAGCCTAACCACAGAATAAATAATAGTACTACGTACAGAAGCTGCACCGCTTTGATCTTGAAGAAAGCCGCCATTTTAATAGCCTACAAAATTTCCGACGCACCTGGTTCATTCGAAATCGCGCCTTACTACTTAGCTCATAAGAGCGCAATTCCTTTGTGTTCAGAATTTACCTACGCCACAGTTTAAGCGTTAGGGTTGTACCATAGAGTGTAGGTATCTTCTTCTTCTTCTTCTAATATATAAAATTTCCATGTCACAGTGTTAGTTACCGTACTCTTCCGAAACGGACGAACCGATCTCCACCAAACTCCACATACGCATTCAGTAGGTCTGATAATCGGCTACTATCTATTATTTATAAGGCAAAACAACGTTTGCCGGGTCAGCTATAATAATATAATAGTTGAGTTGTACATTAAGTAAAGTAAAATAAATAACAACACCATTTTAAGAAAATCATTTATTGTATTTACAATTGTTTAACTTTAATATAGTGTTGTATGTATTTCTTACCATCTCTAAAGTACCCATTATTAAACTTTAATGTTGCAAAAATTCGAAATCGAACAAACAATTTTACGTAACGTACAACGTGCGCGCGCTTCGCTTGCGACAACCGCACTGAACTTGGATCGCCGGCGGTCCGAGAGGCGGTAGGTAATTATAGCGCGCAAGTACATGGAGTGATGGAGGCCTGGCCTAACTCTGTGTTTTTAAAAAGACCAGAGCCGTTAGCGCTATCAGCGCCATCGGCTCTGTCACCTAACTCACTATCGAGTTAGTATAATTACTACTAACAAAATGATTTAAAACAAATCAACTTGCAACTTGTATTCTTTATAAAACTAAGTATCAGAAACTAGCTAAATATGAAGTAAAATAATCAAACTTAATAATAAACCAAAAATAAATCAAAATAAAACAAGATAGAAATAATAATATTTAAAAGCTTACGACCTCTCTGGACGAGCGGTCGAACAAAAGTCCGTTCCGCTTTAACCGAACGAGCGCACGCTGCCTCGGTCGGTCGCACGAACCGACCGATCTGACGTCACATTGCACTCGTTTGGTTTTAACAACTTTTTATTGTAACACAAATACTTAACTACATTTAATTCTGATTAATATTGCATTAATAACCTAAATAATTAAAACAATTTATGAAAACACTAAATCATTAATTACATACTAAGCGTTAATAAATAATCATGATCTTTACCTACCAATTCCTGTAGTCAAAATGTCATCCATTCACAAATGAATAGGTTAAGATCTTATGAAATGGAACATTTTAAATAATTACAAATTATGATAAATTCGGGACATGAATTATCCCAAATTTATTATTTTATTTATCATCCACAATAATAAACCAGAACCTATAAACAAATATTTGAAAAATCACAACGGTTAACACAAATTAAGGAAAACATAACTGTCAATCAGTTATTATTATGGGTGATAACCAGTGATAAGATTTAGACACTACATTCGTGGTATTATGTTAATGCTAATCAATCTTAATTAAGCCTCTGGAACCTCAGCGGCGACATACTTATGTTTACTATTTTTTTGTATTTCGATGTTGTATTGAAATTAAAGACATTTTTCGGTTTGAATCGCGTGGTTTTTATTACTTTTAGCATTGTTACAACGCTAAAAGTAATAAAAACGTAATGCTAAAAGTAATAAAAACCACGCGATTCAAACCGAAAAATGTCTTTAATTTCAATACACATATTATTATACATGGAGGGACACCCAGAAAAGACACATATTTTTTTTTCTTTTTTGGCCCCGGCCTCTCGAGATGCTATTTGTCGAGAAATTTATTTTTTAAGCATAAATAATTGCACCGGCGGGAACCGAACACGCAACCTTCTGCATTGCAGTCATGCTTTTGCACAACGCGCCGTGGAGGTCGTCTGTATTTCTCAGATGATGTATTTCTGTATATTCATTGAACAGGTTTAGAGTCTTTCGACCAAAGACGGTTTATGCGTAGAATTGGCTTATTCCAGTTTAGTTTAATCGAACCTTAGTTAGGCATTGCATTATAGCACAGTACACATAAGGAACAGTATGGAAACTAAGCCTTTTTCACAAAATAAATACCTACTGTCATTGAAGTGATAGGGATGTCACTTCATTGTGACTAAAAACCCATGTCTAAAAAGTTGACATTTTCGTTCAGCCACCATCTTGGGATTAACATTTTGACACCACTAACATCTTCACCACCCTCGAAAACCATGAAAAGGACACCCATGACGAAAAAGTTGACATTTTCGTGCAGCCACCATCTTGGATTAGCACCATCGGCTTCACCAAATCACCACCATCGAAAACGACACCAAGTTTTGAATATCAACCCTCATCTAAAAGAAAAATTAATAGTTTTAATTTTAGTCTTACATGCTTATTTTTTAGTGTTTACCACACTTAGAAACTTAACTGTTTGTGAAAAATATTTCTAGTAAGTTTATTTGAGACAAAATACTAAGTAATATCTAGATTAGTACCTACTATTATAATTTAGTCACAATAAAATTAAAATCGTCGTAACTTGCGTTTTATATTAAATTTGAATTGTATATACCTAAGCATTATGTAGGTATTCCAATGATCAAACAACATCGACTATTAGTGCAGTGACATTAACACAAATTAGGGCACGATAGAAGCTATCGATGTCGGTCAGTGTACCGCATGTATCGATATAATTAACATTAAATATATGTTTAACAAACAAACACCACTGTTTGATCATTCATTTAGTACGTAGTTACAAGTTACCAAGATACTTAATACGTGTACAAAATAGACGAAAATATCGGAACCTTAAATTATCACAAATATCACTACATTAGTTCCAGGTGAAATTAAACTCATTTTTCGGTTTTAATCGCGTGGTGAAACGTTGAGCATTGAAACAATGCTAGAAGTAAAAAACACCACGCGATTAAAACCGAAAAATGAGTTTAATTCATCAAGATCGGCACAGTGGTTTAGGCGTGAAAACGTAACAAAGTGATAGGTTTTTTTTAAACTGGATTGGCATGGATAACGACAACTTCTGTTTGGTCTATTACACCTAAATTAGACACATATCTGACGTTTCCCAACGCGAGATACTTACTACAAAAATTAATCGAAAAGGTAATAAAAAAACGACTTCTGAAACAGTAAAAATATTTGAAAAAATCGTGTCTGTCCAACTTATGACTATACAGCTTTTTTCACCATTTTTGAAGTCAGATTTTACAGATATTAAACTTATTTTTCGGTTTTAATCTTCTTCTTCTCATCCGAGCGATGTTCCTGGTTGCATCCCTCTCGGGAGCCCGGGGTCCGCTAAACCTCAAAATAATTTGGGGTCGTCGCAGTAAGTCATCATTGACCATACCTTCTGCAAAGAGATTTGGCAATATTTTTATGTCCGGCTGTCTGCCTGACACCAACCCTCCTAGGGATCAATCAGTTTATCCGCCACCGCGCGGAGGGAACTTAAAGTTTGCAAGTCTCCCTCAGATCCCTTAGTCGCCTTTTACGACACCCACGGGAAGAAGAAGAGATTTAATCGCGCGGTGTTTATTACTTTTATCAGTTTTAGCATTGTTTCATAAAGGTCTGTTTTCAGGATTGGCATTAAAATAGTTTGATTTTACTCCAACATCACTAAAACAGAAGAAAAACACACAATCATTTTTATTATTTTTAGTGTGACCGCGCCGGTTATTGAGGCACGGTCCTTGTTTATAAGGGGTTGAAGAAATAATATTATAAAGGCTTTGGTTTTACTAGGTTATAATGAAGTAGAAAATAGGTACAAATATGGCGCGACGTGATGCGTGCACGCAGTAACAGTGCATGTAGGGAATTGAATGTCGAGTCGGTCGCAGGCGCAGCGGTGGCAACCTCCCTCTCCTCGTCCCGGCCGGTCCAATGAAGGAACCCTGCGGTTCCTTCATTGCAGGCGCGAACATAGTGCATTGAAGATCCTCTTGATTGAAAGTGAAAAATTTACTGCGTTTTGAAGAGCAATCCCGTTCTTCACTCCAAAGATACCGAAACTAGATCCACACCAAATTTTTTTAAACCAAAACGGAACGACGAAATAATAATCTCCTCCTTTTTTAAAGTCGGTTGCAAAAGTAATCTCTACCACACTGCCCTTTAAACATCTTATCGTTTCTAACGTAATGACCGACGAATTACGTCCACATTATCGATATCGATAACGTGTACGCATATCGACATGTTGACATCACTAGCGGCGGGATGCAAACAGTAATTAATAGTGCAGTTTTGGAATTGTGTTCGCTTCTGAATCGAACGTTTTGTTAGAGTTATAAACTTACAATATTAGTAGTTAGTTCATTACAATGTAGTTATTGAGGTTATAATAATGCTAAACGACCGCAACCTAATGACACCTAAATGCTGTTTAAAGGGACTAAATTATAACGACCTAAAGCCTAATTACCTAATCTAATGATATCCTAACCTAAGAGACCTAAAGAGACCTAAGAAAGTTAAGTGAAGTTAGCTTCACTTAGAGCTTTCAGTTAGGCTAAAGGGAGACTTAACCTACAGATACTGTATCGCGCCTATCTGCCTATAAATAGATTTTGTAATATAATAGAATTGATTACTATACTGAACCACTTATGAAACACCAATCGAACCTGACTAACCTAGACCTCTCTAAAATACCTAATAATCTAACTACCTTTAAATTATGTAATGTACCTGCTATTTTGGCTCGTGTGAAATCTAGTGGATTCAGACTCAGGGACTGAATAACCGAAAAAATAGGGTTGAAACGGTTATCAGTATGACGTCATACCTCTAAATTTCGATAACTTATAATAAAGGTACCCAAATATATCGGCAGCGGTATGACGTCATACAGTTATATTATTTCGGTATGACGTCACACTGCTTCGAAGAGAGTTAGGTTAGGTTAGGTTAGGTTAGTACCTTCTGAGTAATAGTTATATACTTGTAGTAACGCTATGTACCACTTACTATAATACTACAAGTATTACTAAATAACTATCATTAGTTAGGTATTAATCTCGAGGACTATTTATAATATTTATTTTAAAATATTTAATAAGCAATCAAACAAACCGATCATCGCCGAGTTGACAACTGTCCCGCTTAAAGAACAATTCATTGAAGGGATCAAGCGCTATACTAAACAGAACAAAACAGCTAAGTTTAGTACATCGACGGTTCAACTGCAAGGACCGCAGCGGCCGATCTACATATCTGAAAACTTGACTGCTAAAACGCAAAAACTTTTCTACTTGGCCCGGGAGTTCGCGAAGCAACGTGAGTACTTGTTCTGCTGGACCACGAGAGGAGTTATCTATCTGAAAAAAGCCGAGGGGTCGCCGACTATCAAGGTGAATAACGAAGAGGACCTGACAAGGTTAACTGTGAAGTGACTGGATATCGTTTTAAGTTTATTATGTGTGATTGTTATAGTGTTAGCCATAATGTTTTATAATAATAGTTTATTTTTATATACCTATAGTTATTACAATAAAAAACGAGTGATATGTATACGTACTAAAGTTGTGCCGTGCAAACAATATGTAAACTTATTAATCCTATGTAATCCTCCCTACTCCATACCTACGCAAATCCCATTTTACCCAAACAAACACAATTACACACATAATACCCACAACATATTATTTATATTTTTTAAATGTAAAAAAGATTCACTAAGATATAAACCAATCGAATTCTACCTACGGTCTCTAAATAAAAATAACGTTCAAAAGCCGAAACAATATTTTATTGTATCCCAACTTACTATTATCTTTATACCTTCTGTGGTTTATTCTGCCTCCCATTGTGTCCCTGCCGCTAACTATAATCTGTACAAATGTTTTTGTCATAAAACCTGCTCGATGCACCTTGTAATTATTAGAAATAAAATTCGATATAATAAATATTAACAATGATTTAGACGAATTCTCTTTTTCCACCTCCTTACAGTCCTCAATTGAAAACTGTGATAGATTGATTAAAAATAGCAATGGTTCGCTTAAAGTAATAAGCCAGAACATACGTAGTATAGGTAGAAATTTTTAATGAATTGCAGGGGCTACTGAGTAGGACCTGCACAAGTTGGGACGTTGTTATGCTGTCAGAGTGTTGGCTGCGTTTTGCACACAACATACCCGTACTAGACGGATACACTTGTTCAATCACCCACAATAACATCACACAAAATGAGGGAGTGGTGGTTTATTGCAAATCTTCATTAAACGTTAAAACAGAAGATTATTTGCTATTAGATGCTAATTGTTTGGTACTTGAAATAAATAAAAATACAATATTGTTTGCAATTTACCGACCCCATGGTTTTAAAAATACAACACGATTTATTGAGTCGCTAAATACAATGTTGCTTAAGTATTCCTCTTATAAAAACATTGCACTATTGGGTGATATTAACATAGATATTACGCAGCATAACGTCGACTCTAATTCCTCCTCCTACCTGAATCTACTGGCTTCG
Source organism: Idaea biselata (assembly GCA_958496205.1). Taxonomy (NCBI): domain Eukaryota; kingdom Metazoa; phylum Arthropoda; class Insecta; order Lepidoptera; family Geometridae; genus Idaea; species Idaea biselata. Next base: position 43,536,386 of record OY292395.1, read on the forward strand.
CAAGGTATACTACCTGGACACACTATACCTACGCACGACAAAACGTGTTTAGATCATGTAATGCTTAAATCGTCTTGTCCTGCTCATTGTTATATTACTGAAACTACCGTAACCGACCACTACGCAGTCCTTTTTTCTCTCGAAGTTGACCTAATCTATAAAAAACAAACACAGAAAAAAAAAAAAAAATTACCAATCATGATCAAGTCGACAAAGAAATTAGGTCCTTTAATTTTGCAACTATTTATAATATGTATGATCCAAACGATGCTATGGTATATTTAATCGAATCCATAAAGAGTATAATAACATCAAACACGAAAATAATAAGTGCTTCTTGCAGGAAACGTACGAGAGTACCATGGATAACACCTGGTTTACTTAAGTGCATGCAACTACGCGATAGACTGCACATGAAATCTAAAAAAGAACCCAACAATGAAATAATAAAAATCACTTATACACGTTTTAGAAACTTTTGTAAAAATTTGATTAAAAAACATAAAACTAGCTACAACAAAAACGCATTACAATTAGCTTCCAGGACCAGTAACAAAAAATATGGCAAATAATTAAAACTACAACATTCACAAGCAAACCAAAAGAGCCACCATTACAACTACTGACTAGCGATAACCCGCAACAGGACATCGATAACATTAACAAATATTATGTTAGTGTTGGTAGAGAATTAGCAGAGAAAATCAGAATACACAAAAATACACAATTAAATTCATACCAAGATAATAATATTCCTAGTAGCCCGCATTCATTTGTCCTTTTAGCCACTGACTGTAAGGAGGTCGATCTAATAATTCGTAGCATGAAAAATGATTGTTCTGTGGGAAGAGACAATATACCTGCGACAGTACTGAAACGGCATAGTAATATACTTACACCACTTTTTGTGTATATTTTTAACTTGTCTTTCACATCTGGAAAATTTCCAGACAATATATTGAAACTAGCAGAAGTGATTCCAATCCATAAGGGAGGTAGCAGAGACAGTGTCAACAACTACAGACCAATATCAATTCTACCCACAGTATCTAAGATTCTTGAAAAGCTGATTAATACTCGTCTAAATAACTACCTCGAACACAACAAAATGCTATCTAGTGCGCAATTCAGATTCCGAAGAGGAAAATCCTGTAATGATGCTGTTGGTGAATTAACAAATATTATAGCACAACAATTAGATAATAAACAAAAAGATATAGTAATTTTCTTAGACTTAGCTAAAGCATTTGATACTGTCTCTGTCCCCCTTCTTCTGCAGAAGTTGGAGAGGCTCGGAGTGCGTGATATTCAACTGACTCTGTTTAGAGACTATCTGGCAAACCGGTTTCAAAGGCTTGTTGTCCAGCATGGGGTGCCGCAAGGCAGTAATTTAGGACCAACCCTCTTTCTGACCTTCATAAATGACCTCTATAACCTTGAAATGCAGAATGGTAAATTAATTGCCTTCGCAGATGATACTGCTTTGTTATTCTTTGCCGACACATGGGAAGGAGTTTTTACCCATGCCCAGGAGGGATTCAATAGAGTCTCAACATGGCTATTACAAAATGAGCTGACACTAAACGTGTCCAAAACAAAGTATATCCCCTTTTCAATTTCTAACCTTAAATCAGCTACTCATAGCAGTCTCTCCATTATATCCCATAGCGCCAATTGTTGTAGGATGCTGCCATGCGCATGCCCTGCCCTAGATAGAGTCACGAACATTAAATATCTAGGTGTGCAAATAGATAAAACACTTAGTTTTAATCCACATATTGATATTCTCACTTCTAGAATTCGGAAAATGATATGCATATTCAAGAACCTTAGAGACTTTGCAGATAAAAAAACACTAGCATCTGTATACTTTGCATTAGTACAGAGTCTTCTAACGTACTGTGTCACCAGCTGGGGTGGAGCTCCAAAAACTTCACTATTAAAACTAGAGAGAGCTCAAAGAGCGATCTTAAAGGTCAGCCACCGATTACCTTTCTTATACTCAACTAAAGAGCTATATAAACTCTGTGAAGTGTTGACGGTTCGACAACTCTTCATACTACACACAGTCCTTCAACAACACACTAAACTTGAATACAACACGGATGCACTTAACAACATTAGACGTGGTTCCGCTATTTGTAAAACCAGACGCTTTAACTCCAAATTTTCCCAAAAATTCTTTACCTTCTTAGGGGGATACCTGTACAACGAGCTCAACAAAAATGTGGGTATTTATCACCTTACTCGATTTGAATGTAAACGGAAAATAAGTAACTGGATGAAACAGCTTAACTACGACGACACAGAAAAACTGCTAACCGTTATCTCATAATACCAAATTTAGTCACTCATATATCTATATCAATATATACATACACATCATAATACATGATATATAATATATATATATATATATATATACATAACCTATATATTTTATTTTATCTATAAATATATTTTATACTCTTTACAAAGTTACCCAATAATCCACAAACTCCCATCCTACCAAATAAATACCTATCCATCTGTTCCTTGGTAAAACGCCTGGGTCCTGCCTGGATCTTAAAGGTGGAAGCCTGGAGACCGGTAAAACAGGTTTTGTATAAAACCTTAGTTCAGGCTCCAGTTTCCACAGTAAACAATTATGTAAACTGATTAACTCGGTGGATCTTGTTCGCGCTGGGCATGGGGGCCTTGTCGGGGGGTGTCGCCCGCAGACAGTTCTACCATATCTTTCTGTGGAGCTGTCTGCGGGCGCCGGGTGTCGGCCCGGCTCTTATCTCCGGCGCGATCCAATTGTGCTTAGCAAGTAAGATTTATTTATGTAATTTCTTATTGTGGAGAAATAAATAAAACATTTATTTATTTATTTATTTATTTATTTTGTGTAAATTCACCCGTAAACAACTGGCAACGTCGGCGCACCAACCTCCCGCACTCCGCGACGTTGCCGGTTCCTCGCATCGCGTATTTTTTCGGTAGTCGTATCGAAAAAATAAAGGTACCGTAAAATAACGGCAGCGTAATACTATATGTATCATTATATTTGTTTAACGATACCACTAGCGAAATATTCAACCGTTATTGTTGTACCTTTAAATCGAATCGGTATCGTAATTCTTTACCGGTACTCCATACCCTTATACCTCTACCGCTTTCAGCCCCTGATCTGACCAACGTTATGTTTATATAGTTACCTGATTCCTTTGTAGATCAGACGAGATTAACTGAGAACCCTACATCTGACCTAGTAGTCCTAAACATTACCTGGACTCCTAAACCAACTCTAATATGAAACGTTTAAAGGAAAACCTAAAATGAACTTTTACTACTTTATATGTTCAAAACTTACTTACCTCATTAATTTAACTAATTACTCTATAAATTAAATAATAAATAAATACTGTGAACAACATACAGCGCCATATAGCCCCGTGGTAAGAGACTAAGCTTGTGTTACGGTGACTAGACGACGAATATAATACTTATTTTTATTTTTATTTTGTAAATACAATAAAAAATTGACACTAAGAAATCTCTACTTTAACTGCCTATGCCAGGGCCTCTACTTTAGCCTACAAAAACGGATACTATAAAATAATGAACTAAAACTAAGAGAATTGCAAATAAATAAATGTACACAATAAATAAGTGATCGAGATGTTGTTTTTTTTATTTTATGACTGGTGATTCGGTGCTATTGCTATTCAAAAAACTTTTTTAATTTTAATTTTATGTTTATATTTAATTTTTATAGCAGTAAAAAGTTTTATTGAATCGAATCACATTTACCATAATTTCTTTTGTGCAATAATTCTTAAAATATTAGAAATAAGTGTTTCGTAGTTCAAATATAATAAACTTACCAAATGTTTACAATCATCACAGCTGCAATTGTTTTGGGATTTTTAACTCAAACTGAAAGCAAAACAGATCTTCGAGTGATATCGGGCCGCGATGCCAGCCCCGATGAATATCCATATGTTCTTAGTCTACAAAGGAAACATACATTAAAATTCAGCAACACGAGTGAAACACAAATTGCATTTACTAGATTTTGTACTGGATCGCTCATTACACCATCATGGGTGTTGACCGCAGGACATTGTTTGGAGTACGGAGAGTTAAGCTCCACGTTTGTACGATATGGAGATATGACAATACACTTTAACAAAGCTAAGCAGTTCTATATACAAGTTCTGAAATGGGTACTGCATCCTGATGAAATTTTAAACGATATAGGATTAATGCAGACAGAATCAGCAGTTCCTGTTCCAGTTGGTAGACTATCTGCTATCGATTACCCAACCCTCTTAGGATCGCCGGTCACTTTTGCTGGATTCGGAATGACGAAGTTTAGTTATAGATATGATATTGCAGATTTATTAAGTAATGAAGATAAAATGAGACCACTGCAAGTTGGTGAGGGTGGTATCATACCTTGCTCCGAAATTGTGGTCAATAGAGGTTTGTGCGTTGCCGCAAAATGTAACAATCTCAGGCAACATATCTTCCATGGAGACTCTGGTGGACCATTATTTTACAAAAACTATATTATAGGGGTTCATTCTTTTGTCGTTAAAGATTTATTAAATCAAAGAATATTATTTTCATTCCATACTCCTGTGAGTCACTATCTGGAATGGATTAACATTGCTATACGCTGATCATAGTGTGCAGTAGTGATATGACGTCATACCGTTATATTTAGATACAATAAAATATAGATACCCAAATATATCAGTAGTGGTATTAAGAGAGTTAGGTTTATACCTCCTAACTAATACTTATATACTTGTAGTAACGCTATGTACCACCTACTATAATACTACAAGTATTACTAAATAACTATCATTAGGAGGAGGACTTTTTAAGTATTTATAAATAGTCGAGGACTATTATCTTTAATATAATAACATTAATAAAAAAATAAAAAATTACGAATATTTAAAAAAAATATAATGAATTTAATTACTATAAAAACTAATAAATATAAATGAAACCTAGCAAAATTATGTCAACCACGCTCCCAAAAAATCCTAATCCTCCCGACTCCTTTTCCTTCCCCTCTGCTTAGACCTTTCCAAACAATCCCCGATTAGTCAATATATAAAAGTGGGCGTTACCTAACAGTGCCATCTAACTGCAAATATGAAAAGTATCTAGCTAAGATCAATATAAAAATATTATTGAAATTTGAACTGCATTACAAGATTTAGCATTTATATATTTCTTTAGTATTCATGACTAGTATCATAGATTTTGCGACAATACGCCGAGTTACAGGTGTAGTATTTAGACCGAATCGAATAAAACAAGGCAGATGAAGAAAAATAGATCACACGCTTTAATAAAAAAGTAAGGAACGAAGCTTCTACTTGCGCTCGCACGCACACATCTACTCCGCTCACACATAGACAAAGCGGGGCGGCCGAGACAGAACAATTTGTCTAAATACCTATCTTTCAAAAGTATGTCAGCACTCTTATTGTCTAAAATATTATAAATGAGAAAGTAACTCGGTCTGTTACGCTGTGTCGTCTAAATCGCTGAACCAATTTTGATGAATTTTAGTACAGAGATATATTATCATAGGACCTTGGAGAAGGATATCGGCTTCATTTGATCATGATATATTCGTGGATCAAGTATAACGAAGATGAAATCGCGGGACGCAGCTATAGAATATAAAAAGTTCTATTGCTATTTATATTATTATATTATGTTTATATTTTATTGCAATAAAGGTTTTATTGCTAAAATCGAATCACATTTATCGTAATTTCTTTTTTACAATAACTCTTAAAATATTAGAAATAAGTGTTGCGTAGTTCGAATATAATAAACTTACCAAAATAAATAATGTTTACAATCATCACAGCTGCGATTGTCTTGAGATTTTTAACTCAAACTGAAAGCAAGACAGATCTTCGAGTGATATCGGGCCGCGATGCCAGCCCTGATGAATATCCATATGTTCTTAGTATACAACTGAAACAAACATTAAAATTCAGTAACACGAGTGAAACACAAATTGTATTTATTAGAATTTGTACAGGTTCGCTCATTACACCGATTTGGGTGTTGACCGCAGGACATTGTTTATACAGAGATGCAAGCTCTCTTTTTGTGCGTTATGGAGATATGACAATCCACTTTACCAAGGCTATGCAGTTCTATATACAAGTTCTGAAACAGGTACTGCATCCTGATTATAACAGTTAGAGTTTTGGAGATGTATCTCTAAACGATATAGCATTAATGCAGACAGAATCAGCAGTTCCTGTTCCAGTTGGTAGACTATCTGCTATCGATTACCCAACCCTCTTAGGATCGCCGGTCACTTTTGCTGGATTTGGGGTGACGAAGTTTAATTATGATATAGCATATTTATTAAGTAGTGAAAATGCAATGAAACCACTGCAAGTTGGTGAGGGTGGTATCATACCTTGCTCGGAAGATGAGGTCAATAAAGGTTTGTGCGTTGCCGCAAAATGTAACAATCTCAGGCAACATGTCTTCCATGGAGACTCTGGTGGACCATTATTTTACAAAAACCATATTATAGGGGTTCATTCTTTTGTCGTTAAAGATTTATTAAATCAAAGAATATTATTTTCATTCCATACTCCTGTGAGTCACTATCTGGAATGGATTAACATTGTTATACGCTGATCGTAGTGTGATTAATATACATATGCATATAAAATATTTTTTAATTATAATTTATATTATACAGGGTGGTCCAACTAGTGACGTCAATAAACTTTTTTTAGATTCCTTACACCTGGGGGTATCCGAAAATACCCCATGTATGTTCTGCGATTTTTTGTAGTTTAGGAGTTATGGCCTTTTTTCTAATTTTCTACTAAAATGCGACCACTGAGACCTATTTGGTTATACTAACTGCAATAATTTAGATAATTGGCTGATTCTTTTCAAATGTGGAGCTGAACAATAGGGTCATGTTACCTACCTGTTACAAAATAGGCGTAACACAAAACATACTGTTACAAATAAAAAAAGTATTTCATAAACTAGAACTAGAACTAGCTTCATAAGTTTTAACTGCTATTCAATAAAAAACTCAATTGACTATGTAAAGACACTCTGCAAGACAGCGGACTTCATAGCGTTGCAAGAAACATGGCTTCTACCATGTGATATTGCGTTCCTGGAGAGAATTGACCCGGATTTTGCATACACTGGTAAATCTGCAGTGGACATCTCGTCGGGAATGTTGAAAGGAAGACCGCACGGTGGTGTTGCTCTTCTGTGGCGTAAAAGCGTGTTTCAATCAGTGTCGGTAGTTGAGTGTGATAGTGTGCGTATTACAGCAGTTAAAGTTGTGCTCGAGGACCGTGAATTTATGGTGATGACAGTTTATATGCCCACTGATGTTCCAGATAATATAGACATTTTTACAGACTGTCTTGGAGAAATTAGTGCTGTAATTGAAACTAGTGGCGTAGATTCTGTTTATATTCTAGGTGACTTTAATGCCCACCCTGGCACGTTGTTTGGTAGGGAATTGTTGACCTTTTGTAAGGAACAACATTGGAAATGTGCTGACATAGAATATTTGGGTTTGCATTCGGATTCGTTTACTTTTCTTAGTGCTGTACATGGGACTACGTCGTGGTTAGACCATGTGGCAGTGACTGAAGTTGCTAGTAAAGCGATTTTGGATGTTAGGATAAAGTATGATGTGTCACCTTCTGATCAATATGCTGTCGAGTTGTTATTGGACTTAAATATTTTAGTTCCAAAAATTAAATGTAATGATTTTGTTCCGGACAGTGTTAGATGGGGGGAAAGGGATAGAGAACAGATCGAAAGATATCGGCAGGTTTGCTCAGCTGGGTTACGTGACATTGATTTTCCTGTCGATTTTAGGGAATGTTGTGATGTTTCGTGTTGTAATTTTGAGCATAGACATGTAATTGACGCAATGTATTGTAAGATAGTAGAGACTTTAAGAAATTCGGCATCGATAACATGTACTAGTAGAAATAATAATAGTAGAATAATAAATGGAAAGAAATACGTTATAGGGTGGAACAAGCATGTCAAAATAGCCCATAGGGAGGCTCGTTCTCGGTTTCATGATTGGATCTCCCACGGCAAACCTTCATCTTGTTTGGTATATGAGCAAATGAGAGACTCACGGAAAGCTTTCAAGGCTAAATTGAAATGGTGCAAAGATAACCAGGCTCAAATCAAAATGGATATACTAGCCACACAGCATTTAGCTGGAGACTTTAGTAAATTTTGGAAGGAGACCAATAAGTTGAATCCCAGACCGAGCGTCCCAGTAAGTGTTGAGGGTGTCAGTGATCCCACTCAAATTGCCAACCGGTTTAAGGAACATTTTAAAGTGTGTTCTCCACTGGGCCCTGCTGAGACGGATGATGCAGTGGTAGGTTTGGAAACTGGTGCACCTATTAGGCGTATTACAGCAAAGGAGGTTGCGCAGGTGGTGAGGGACATGAAACGAGGAAAATCCCCTGGTGATGACTCGCTTAGCATTGAGCATCTACAACATGCGGGTGTACATTTGCCGAGGATACTCGCCATGTTTTTCACTTTCTGTGTTGGCCACTCGTATCTTCCGGAAGCAATGATGAAGACTATAGTTGTACCGGTGATTAAAAAAAGGACTGGGGATTCATCTAGTCTAAGTAACTATAGGCCAATATCGCTCGCAACTATAATCGCCAAAGTGTTGGACGGTGTGTTTGATATTCAGTTGCGACAACATTTGAATTTGCACAACGCACAATTCGGGTTTAGGCCAAAACTGTCGACTGAGTCTGCTATACTGAATCTCAAACATACAGTCCAGTACTACACGGACCGAGGAACACCTATATACGCCTGTTTCCTAGATTTATCGAAAGCGTTCGATCTTGTGGCGTATGACAGGCTGTGGCGAAAGTTGGCGGGGGATACGGACCTACCCAAGGAGTATACATCTCTCCTAAAATATTGGTATGGCAACCAGAGCAACGCTGTGAGATGGGCGGGATCGCTGTCGGACATGTACAGGTTGGAGTGTGGTGTTAGGCAGGGGGGCCTGACTTCACCAAGCCTCTTCAATCTGTACATGGACCGTCTGGTTCGCGGGCTCAGCAATGCCGGTGTCGGATGCTCTATTGATGGTGTTTCTGTGAACAACATCAGTTATGCAGATGACATGGTATTGCTGAGCCCGTCGATCAGTGCACTCAGGAAACTCATTGGCATCTGTGAGCGTTATGCGGAGGCTCATGGCTTAAAATATAATACGACCAAAAGCGAGTTTATGGTCTTTAAGTCGGGTACGAAGACTTATGACGTTCCGCCGGTCTTGTTAAACAATAACGCGCTAAAAAAGGTATCACAATTTAAATATTTGGGTCATTGGGTCACGGAGGCGCTCGCAGATGATGTTGATATGGAGAGGGAGCGCAGGGCGTTATCAGTTAGAGCAAATATGTTTGCTCGTAGGTTTGCAAGGTGCACTGCCGAAGTGAAAGCGACGCTTTTTAGGGCATTTTGTCAATCTTTTTACACATGCAGCCTATGGGTCAATTACAAGAAAAAGTCATATACCGCCCTGCGCACTCAATACAACAACGCTTACAGGGTGCTGATGAGGCTGCCTCCATTCTGTAGTGCATCGGGGATGTTTGCTGATGCGCGCATAGATGGCTTTGCAGCGATTGTGCGCAAGCGAGTGGCGTCCCTGATGTGCCGGGTGCGTGGTAGCCTCAACAGTTACATGCAATTGTTTACTTGGAGGATGGATCTGGGATGCCCCATAATGCAGCATTGGACCAGGGTGCATGTTGAGCATTCTGGATCCAAACCCAAGTATAGGTTAAGATAGGCTAGATATTTTATTTTATTATTTAAATTAATTAATTTTAATTTCTAATTATGTAATGTGTGTTTTTTATGTTTTTAATATCTGCTTTTATTGACATGTAATGTATCTATGGATTTTAATCTGAAATAAATGAATGAATGAATGAATAAAGAGAGCGTAGACAAAACGCTATAAACACTTTAAAGAGCAAATCAAAGAAAAACTAGCCTGATATTTTTTTTCCAAACTAACTTCAAAAACTTCCTTACTTCATTAGCTATATATATACCCTATCACTCACTGCCCAACACCGTATCCTTGTCATGGATCTCTGTGTAAAGACCAAAGACAAACGACCGGAACCATGCCAGCGCCGAGTCAGATGGTGGATGCTTGATGAAGTCAAGTCCCAGATGCTCGCCTCAGCAATCGGCGACAAATGTGCTAATGCTGAAGGCGAATCGGTACAGGAACACTGGGACAGGATTCAGGTGTCTATCGCTGATTCGGCGCGGTCGGTCCTCGGTATGTCTAAGGGAGGACGCAAGTGTGACAAGGAAACTTGGTGGTGGAACGACACAGTCCAGAGGGAGACTAGGGTGAAGAAAGCCCTCTTTAAAAAGTGGCAAGCGTCCAACTCTCCTGAAGATCGCGACGCGTACAGGTCTGCCAAACGTGCCACAAAGAGAGCAGTAGCCAGAGCCAGACGGGACCACTTACAGCCATTGTACGATAAGTTGGAAACGTCTGAGGGGCAGAAGCTCATTTATAAGTTGGCACGTTCTAGGATCAAAGCGGCACAGGATATAACCAAGTGCCGCTGTGTAAAAGATCCTAATGGTAACCTGCTATGCGAGGACCTCGCGGTGAAGGAGAGGTGGCGCTCTTATTTCCACGAGCTGCTCAATAAGCAGTATAAAGAGGTGCAGCCACCGGAACTCCCTCCGAATCTAGGACTTGTGCCACTGATAACGCCTGAGGAGGTGCGCAAGGCCCTTCGCTGCATGAAAAATCGGAAAGCTGTCGGCGCCGATGGAGTCCCCATCGAAGTATGGAAGGCTATGGGTTCTCGTGGTGTGGGCATCTTAACCAACCTTTTTAACCGCATACTCGAGACCGGCAGAATCCCCGCCCAATGGAGACTGAGTGTTATCACTCCAGTGTTCAAGGGCAAGGGATCTGTGCAGGAGTGTGGAAGTTATCGTGGTATAAAGGTCATGTCCCACACCATGAAGCTCTACGAGCGTATAGTTGACTCTCGGATCCGGCAGGAGTGCACTGTCTCGGAGGGCCAGTATGGTTTCCGCCCCGGTCATGGTACCATGGACCCTGTTTTCGCCCTAAGGATCGTTATGGAGAAATACAGAACGAAGAATACGCCTCTGCATTTTCTGTTCCTGGACTTGCAGAAGGCCTTCGACTGTGTTCCTCGCGTGATGATCTGGTGGGCGCTGCGGTCCAAAGGGGTGCCAGAAACTTATATTGAAACCATCAGGGACATGTACCGAAATTCCGATTCTGTGGTGCGAACTGCTGTTGGTGACACTAAATCTTTCCCCATTACAGTCGGAGTCCACCAAGGATCCGTCCTAAGTCCGTTTCTGTTTAGCGTAATACTGGACGAACTGTCCGTAGTCATCCGAGACGCACACGAGCAGCCCCCGTGGATGCTCATGTATGCTGATGATATTGCGCTAGCGGACTCGGATAAGGGACGGCTTGGAAGGCGTGTAAATGCGTGGAAAGAGTCACTTGAGAACGGCGGTTTGCAACTCAACGTAGCGAAGACCGAATACTTGGCTAGCAATACCACAGATCCCACACCTGTCTGCGTAGACGGTCACATGGTCGAGCGGACAGACCAGTTTAAGTACTTGGGATCTGTGCTTCACGAGTCCGGCGACATCGATTGTGACGTCAAGTCCCGCATTTCGGCAGCTTGGGCCAAGTGGCGGGAGGTAACTGGTGTCATCTGTGACCCGAAAATGCCGGTTAAACTGAAGGGACAGGTCTATAAAACGATCATTAGACCTGTCCTTTTGTATGGTAGTGAGGCGTGGCCATTGCTTGAGCGACATAAGCAGGAGCTGCGTGTCACGGAGATGAAGATGCTGCGCTGGATGTGTGGAGTGACGCGAAAAGACCGCGTCAGAAACTCCCGCATCAGGAGCAGCCTTCATGTCCGAGACATTGCAGACAAACTGCAAGAATGCCGCCTACGGTGGTACGGCCACGTTCTACGAAAACCGGCTAGTTACGTGGGAAACAAATGTCTTGCTATGGCGCCTCCGCCCGGCCGCGGCAGATTGGGAAGACCCAAGAAGTGCTGGCTTGACGTTGTAAGATCGGATATGCGTGCAAATGGCCTCACCACACGGGATGCCGAAGATCGTGCGAAGTGGAGACGTAAAAGTAGGAAAGCGGACCCCGGGCTCTCGAGAGAGATGCAACCGGGAACAACGCTCGGATGATGAGATGATACCCTATCATTTTTATTGGTCTATAATTAGAGGATCATAGCAAAAATTGTATTTAAAAATTCTTTGGTCGAAAATGTTCTACCACCCTCACCAACTTGCAGTGGTTTCATTGCGACTTCACTACTTAACATATCTGCTATATCATTTACAAAATTAAACTACAAAATATCGCAGAACATACATGGGGTATTTTCGGATACCCCCAGGTGTGAGATATCTCAAAAAAGTTTATTGACGTCACTAGTTGGACCACCCTGTATATTATATTATATTATTCGGATTAAGATTTTACTTTTATAGGGTCCCCACCACAAGGTTTTCCTAAATATTAATTCGAAATGAAATAAAACGAACATTTTTTTTCATTTTTCCAGCGTAAATTACTAGTTTACATCTCATTTGTTAGGGTTCCGTACCTTAAGGTAACAACGGGACCCTATTACTGAGACTTCGCTGTCAGTCTGTCTGTCCGTCCGTCCGTCCGTCTGTCACCAGGCTGTATCTCATTTTATATGTGCTACCTTGAATTTAGGGAGATTTGTATATGAAGAATGAATGAACGACCTTTCCTGAATTCACGGTTTAGGGTATAGCACATTCGACACACATAATATCGATATTAAGGTAGAAAACTAAATTTTTCATAATTTATTTTGGTATCTGGGGGCACAGTATTGCCCCCGCCAAGACGAGCCAGCGAAGCGTACGGGCACTACCCACCTTTTCTCGAAACGTTTCGTCGGTTTTTTTAACTCTCATAACTTTGGTTTGGAATATACCAGAGAAAGATAATTCACGGGGTATAATGTAATATAGGGTACTTAATAAAAATACAATGTTTCAATTACATAGCTCTTATAGTTTAGATTTTATTGATATCTAAAAACCTCCGATTTCGTCACTGACTCACTCACTCACTCACTCACTGATAGTAATCAAAATTCATAAGGTACTTCCCGAAGTCCTAGAAAGCTGAAATTTGGTATGTAAGCTGGTATAAGTACACAAACAACAAAAAAACCCTAAAAGTTGAAAACTTTCACCCCCAACCCCTAAAATTATGGGATGGCAATTTGTATGAAACTTCCTCAAATGTTGATGCTAAGCATAGGAATGCTTTGTATAGGCACGCCTTGTTATAAATAATAAAATACATAATCTCAGATTTTTTAATAATTCACCCCTTACCCTTAAATTAGGGGATGGAATTAAGCGCACGCAAAACACTTAATATGTTATTTGAGGTACTAGAAGTACTAAAAATACTAAAAATTGATTAATAATTAGAAAGATGTACCGCTGTCTCCAGTGGTGGACAACAAGGATGCTTTTTAAAAGATGTTTCGTTATCCACCAGTGGTGGCCAAACGTGTGGTGGACATTAGAAATACTCGGCCTGAACGAACGGCGGCGGCGCGTAAGTCGTTAATTCACGAACTATTGGAAATGAATTAAAAAGAAATTTACTAATAATTTTAGGAAGCTAATAGTTTGTGTTATTGGAAAAAAAATGTAATAATAAAATAAATAATCAACCTACAAAAAGAGGTGAAATCCCCCACAAAAACATTTTCATGTAAAATGTAGCCAAGACGAGAGCGAGACCTTATGATTGATTGATTGATTGATTAATGCTTTATTGTACCAAATAATACATATAAATATAACAAATTTAAAAAAATGTACAAAAGAAACAGAAAGATAATAAAAGAGCCAAGCTTATAATTCCACACGCCCCGAGTCCACAAGCACCTTACTTCACTATCACAATCTCAACATCTTAGCCAAAATATGTTGCTTGGCCGTTTTATCACCGCAAGAACTTAGGTATTGTGTAATAAAATACCTATGCAAGGTTGCGAAACGGCCAAGCAACATATTTAGCTAAGATGTTGAGATTGTGATAGTGAAGTAAGGTGCTTGTGGACTCGGGGCGTGTGGAATTATAAGCTTGGCTCTAAAGAGCATCTAAAGTCTAATGTCCTAAAGGACATCTGATAACTTTTTGATAGTGCACATCATAAGGTCTCGCTCTCGTCTTGGCTACATTTTACATGAAAATGTTTTTGTGGGGGATTAAGTTTGTATGGAAATGGTAACAGTCGCCGCGTTCATAAGGCAAGACTTTTTTGTTTTGCTACCAACATAACGGCATAGGAATTTACAGATGCAACACACTATACCTCGCACAGTTTTGTGCAATTACTTTTTATTAGGTTATCCAAGGTATTTCAAATCACAACAAATATAGTAATCTGAGGTCAATAAATATATCGGAAACGGGTTGTTTAAGAAATTTCAGTCCAGACACTTTTTTTAACTTTTTACTGGTTTTGTCAATACACAAAAATTCTGCTTGATTCGTCCAAACTAGAATAAGCAATTCTCTGCATAAATCGGCATTTTTTTGGGTTCCGTGACCAAAGGGTAAAAACGGTAGATTCTGTGAACAACACACAGCGCCATCTAGCCCCGTGGTAAGCGACAAGCTTGTGTTACGGTGACTAGACAACGGATATAATACTTGTCGGATTTAAGCCTAACTCTGTGTTTTTAAAAAGACCAGAGCCGTTAGCGCTATCAGCGCCATCGGCTCTGTCACCTAACTCACTCATATCGAGTTAGTATAATTACTACTAACAAAATGATTTAAAACAAATCAACTTGCAACTTGTATTCTTTATAAAACTAAGTATCAGAAACTAGCTAAATATGAAGTAAAATAATCAAACTTAATAATAAACCAAAAATAAATCAAAATAAAACAAGATAGAAATAATAATATTTAAAAGCTTACGACCTCTCTGGACGAGCGGTCGAACAAAAGTCCGTTCCGCTTTAACCGAACGAGCGCACGCTGCCTCGGTCGGTCGCACGAACCGACCGATCTGACGTCACATTGCACTCGTTTGGTTTTAACAACTTTTTATTGTAACACAAATAATTAACTACATTTAATTCTGATTAATATTGCATTAATAACCTAAATAATTAAAACAATTTATGAAAACACTAAATCATTACATACTAAGCGTTAATAAATAATCATGATCTTTACCTACCAATTCCTGTAGTCAAAATGTCATCCATTCACAAATGAATAGGTTAAGATCTTATGAAATAGGAACATTTAAAATAATTACAAATTATGATAAATTCGGGACATGAATTATCCCAAATTTATTATTTTATTTATCATCCACAATAATAAACCAGAACCTATAAACAAATATTTGAAAAATCACAACGGTTAACACAAATTAAGGAAAACATAACTGTCAATCAGTTATTATTTTGGGTGATAACCAGTGATAAGATTTAGACACTACATTCGTGGTATTATGTTAATGCTAATCAATCTTAATTAAGCCTCTGGAACCTCAGCGGCGACATACTTATGTTTAATATTTTTTTGTAAATACACATATTATTATACATGGAGGGACACCCAGAAAAGACACATTTTTTTTTTCTTTTATGGCCCCGGCCTCTCGAGATGCTATTTGTCGAGAAATTTATTTTTTAAGCATAAATAATTGCACCAGCGGGAACCGAACACGCAACCTTCTGCATTGCAGTCATGCTTTCGCACAACGCGCCGTGCCAGCCCCGATGAATATCCATATGTTCTTAGTCTACAAAGGAAACATACATTAAAATTCAGCAACACGAGTGAAACACAAATTGTATTTACTAGATTTTGTACTGGATCGCTCATTACACCATCATGGGTGTTGACCGCAGGACATTGTTTGGAGTACGGAGAGTTAAGCTCCACGTTTGTACGATATGGAGATATGACAATACACTTTAACAAAGCTAAGCAGTTCTATATACAAGTTCTGAAATGGGTACTGCATCCTGATGAAATTTTAAACGATATAGGATTAATGCAGACAGAATCAGCAGTTCCTGTTCCAGTTGGTAGACTATCTGCTATCGATTACCCAACCCTCTTAGGATCGCCGGTCACTTTTGCTGGATTCGGAATGACGAAGTTTAGTTATAGATATGATATTGCAGATTTATTAAGTAATGAAGATAAAATGAGACCACTGCAAGTTGGTGAGGGTGGTATCATACCTTGCTCCGAAATTGTGGTCAATAGAGGTTTGTGCGTTGCCGCAAAATGTAACAATCTCAGGCAACATATCTTCCATGGAGACTCTGGTGGACCATTATTTTACAAAAACCATATTATAGGGGTTCATTCTTTTGTCGTTAAAGATTTATTAAATCAAAGAATATTATTTTCATTCCATACTCCTGTGAGTCACTATCTGGAATGGATTAACATTGCTATACGCTGATCATAGTGTGCAGTAGTGATATGACGTCATACCGTTATATTTCGATACAATAATATAGATATCCAAATATAGCGGTAGCGGTATGAAGAGAGTTAGGTTTATACCTCCTAACTAATACTTATATACTTGTAGTGACGCTATGTACCACCTACTATAATACTACAAGTATTACTAAATAACTATCATTAGGAGGAGGACTTTTTAAGTATTTATAAATAGTCGAGGACTATTATCTTTAATTTATAATAACATTAATAAAAAAAAAAATTATGAATATTAAAAAAATATATAATGAATTTAATTACATTATTACTATAAAATAATTACATTATATAAAGGATGTTTTATATTTAACACATTTTTATTGTATTAAATTCGCTTTTTTAACGATATCTAAAATCCCAGTATCAATCCCGGAATCCCGGGATTGAGCTCTTAGTATCGATATCGCCCCGGGATTGAAAACCTTCCGATATTGCATGCCCTAGTTGTAACAATGCTAAAAGTAATAAAAATTTCGCGCGATTTAATTACTATAAAAACTAATAAATATAAATGAAACCTAGCAAAATTATGTCAACCACGCTCCCAAAAAATCCTAATCCTCCCGACTCCTTTCCTTCCGCTCTGCTTAGCCCTTTCCAAACAATCCCCGATTAGTCAATATATACAAGTGGGCGTTACCTAACAGTGCCATCTAACTGCAAATATGAAAAGTATCTAGCTAAGATCAATATAAAAATATTATTGAAATTTGAACTGCATTACAAGATTTAGCATTTATATATTTCTTTAGTATTCATGACTAGTATCATAGATTTTGCGACAATACGCCGAGTTACAGGTGTAGTATTTAGACAGAGTCGAATAAAACAAGGCAGAAAAAGAAAAAGAGATCACACGCTGTAATAAAAAAGTAAAGAACGAAGCATCTACTTGCGCTCGCACGCACACATCTACTCCGCTCACACATAGACAAAGCGGGGCGGCCGAGACAGAACAATTTGTCTAAATACCTATCTTTCAAAAGTATGTCAGCACTCTTATTGTCTAAAATATTATAAATGAGAAAGTAACTCGGTCTGTTACGCTGTGTCGTCTAAATCGCTGAACCAATTTTGATGAATTTTAGTACAGAGATATATTATCATAGGACCTTGGAGAAGGATATCGGCTTCATTTGATCATGATATATTCGTGGATCAAGTATAACGAAGATGAAATCGCGGGACGCAGCTATAGAATATAAAAAGTTCTATTGCTATTTATATTTTATATTATTATATTATGTTTATATTTTATTGCAATAAAGGTTTTATTGCTAAAATCGAATCACATTTATCGTAATTTCTTTTTTACAATAACTCTTAAAATATTAGAAATAAGTGTTGCGTAGTTCGAATATAATAAACTTACCAAAATAAATAATGTTTACAATCATCACAGCTGCGATTGTCTTGAGATTTTTAACTCAAACTGAAAGCAAGACAGCTCTTCGAGTGATATCGGGCCGCGATGCCAGCCCCGATGAATATCCATATGTTCTTAGCATACAACTGAAACAAACATCAATATTCAGTAACACGAGTGAAACACAAATTGTATTTCTTAGAATTTGTACAGGTTCGCTCATTACACCGATTTGGGTGTTGACCGCAGGACATTGTTTACACAAGGCAAGCTCCCTTTTTGTGCGTTATGGAGATATGACAATCCACTTTACCAAGGCTATGCAGTTCTATATACAAGTCCTTAAACAGGTACCGCATCCTGATTTTAATAAGATAAGTTACAGTTTTGAAGATGTACCTCTAAACGATATAGCATTAATGCAGACAGAATCAGCAGTTCCTGTTCCAGTTGGTAGACTATCTGCTATCGATTACCCAACCCTCTTAGGATCGCCGGTCACTTTTGCTGGATTCGGATTGACGAAGTTTAATAATAAAAATGATATAGCAGATTTATTAAGTAGTGAAAATGCAATGAAACCACTGCAAGTTGGTGAGGGTGGTATCATACCTTGCTCCGAAATAGTGGTCAATAGAGGTTTGTGCGTTGCCGCAAAATGTAACAATCTCAGGCAACAAATCTTCCATGGAGACTCTGGTGGACCATTATTTTACAAAAACCATATTGTAGGTGTTAATTCTTTTGTCCTTAACATGAATAGTATAATGGATTTTGCGATCCGTTACAGTACGCCGAGTTACAGGTGTAGTATTTGTCTGTTACGCTGTCTGGCCTAAATCGCTAAACCAATTTTGATGGCTTTTGGTACAGAGATATATTATTATAGGAACTTGGAGAAGGATATCGGCTTCTTTTGATCCTAATATGTTTGTGGATCAAGTCTTACTAGGATGAAATCGCGGGACGCGGCTATAGAATATAAAAAGCTCTATTGCTATTCAATAAACCTTTTATATTTAATTTTATGTTTATATTTAATTTTTATAGCAATAAAAGTTTTATTGCTAAAATCGAATCACATTTACCATAATTTATTTTTTGCAATACCTAACTCTTAAAATATTGAAATATATAAATATGTCTGTGGAGGGAAGGCGCTGGATGCCGTATTACAAGCTCACGCTTAGTTCGGCAACAGAAGCTTAAGTTTGATTGTACTCTTGTTGATGTAAACGTCTTATATATTAATGTTTATTTTTTCTAAGAATAGTACAATTTGTAATATGTTTTTGGCTAAATAAAGATTTATTATTAGAAATAAGTGTTTTATAGTTTGATTTTTCTTCTGTTTTTGTTTTTATAATAAACTTACCAAAATAAATAATGTTTACAATCATCAAAGCTGCAATTGTTTTGGAATGTTTTACTCAAACAGAAAGCAGGACAGCTCTTCGAGTGATATCGGGCCGCGATGCCAGCCCCGATGAATATCCATATTATGTTATTAGTCTACAAAGGAAATTTACATTAAAATTCAGCAACACGAGTGAAAGACAAATTGTATTTACTAGATTTTGTACTGGATCGCCGGTCACTTTTGCTGGATTCGGATTGACGAAGTTTAATTATAAATATGATATAGCAGATTTATAAACTATTAGGTATATATATTTATTTCAGACAATAAGTAGGTACAAAAAATTACATAATAGAAGAAATTAAATAAAACAATAATAAAAGAAAAACAAAATAAAACACAAAAAGAAATAAATAAAATCACACACAAAACAAACCATCACCCAAAGCGTCCTGACCCATAGTCCCAAGCAAGCTCGCGGCGTTACCCCGCTGAATCGCAGATTTATTAAGTAATGAAGATGAAATGAGACCACTGCAAGTTGGTGAGGGTGGTATCATACCTTACTCCGAAGATCTGGTAAATAAAGGTTTGTGCGTTGCCGCAAAATGCAACAATCTCAAGCAACATGTCTTCAAGGGAGACTGGTGGACCATTATTTTACAAAAACCATATAGTAGGGGTTTGTTCTTTTGTCGTTAACGATTTAATAAATCAAAGAATGTGTCGGGACTAAAAACTAAATATTATTCTTTTACAGAGTAGTTATGGAGTTCCGAAAAGTAACGCCTAATACAATCAATTAAATCAAAGAATATTATTTTCATTCCATACTCCTGTGAGACACTATCTGGAATGGATAAACATTGCAATACGGTGTTGGGGTGTGTATGGGGCCCATGGGTGTGTATGGGGCCCACTAAGATCGTTGGGCCCAAGCCAACCTCACCTGCTAGCTTGGTGAACCTGCTGATAAACGGACGAGGCTCTGGCGCAGACTTTCCCTTCGGGGTTGGGAGGTCAGACGGCAGTCGCTCCCGTAAAAGTCGAAATTCGCCAAATCTAGCACGGCCAAAGACGTTAGCCCCTAAACACGATGTGAAACTCCGCTTCGCAACGTGGAACATTGGTACGCTAACCGGACGCGCGAGGGAGCTAGCCGACGTACTTTCCAGGCGGAAGGTGGCCGTGGCGTTCCTGCAGGAGACTCGATGGAAAGGCAGCAGATCCCGGCTTATTGGGAATGGCTACAAGCTGATCTACACGGGTGCACCTGGTGGAGAGAACGGGGTGGCTGTGGTACTCGCTGAGAGGTTGCATGACGATATCTTGGAGGTAAATCGCTTTAGCGACCGACTTATGTGCGTGAAGGTGCTTATTGGGGGGGTTCCTACCCACTTAGTAAGTGCTTACGCGCCACAGGTCGGTTGTAGCGACGCTGATAAGAGGTCGTTTTGGGATAAACTCGGCGAGGTCCTTGGGGCTATCCCGTTGTCACAGGGAATCGTTTTGGGTGGTGATCTGAACGGTCATGTGGGTGAGATGGGGGCGGAATTTGAACGTGTTCATGGAGGCTACGGGTATGGCAGTCGGAATGCGGAAGGAGAAGAAATTCTGCGTACGTGTGCCACTGCCGACCTGGCACTCGTGAACACATATTTCAAAAAGAAGCCCGACCACTTGATCACCTACAGGAGCGGGGGGCGCGCTACCCAAATCGATTTTCTAATCACTAGGAGACATCATATCGGCAACGTGGCCAACTGCAAAGTCATACCCGGTGAGAGTCTCACTGCCCAACACCGTATCCTTGTCATGGATCTCTGTGTAAAGACCAAAGACAAACGACCGGAACCATGTCAGCGCCGAATCAGATGGTGGATGCTTGATGAAGTCAAGTCCCAGATGCTCGCCTCAGCAATCGGCGACAAATGTGCCAATGCTGAAGGCGAATCGGTACAGGAACACTGGGACCGGATTCAGGTGTCTATCGCTGATTCGGCGCGGTCGGTCCTCGGTATGTCTAAGGGAGGACGCAAGTGTGACAAGGAAACTTGGTGGTGGAACGACACAGTCCAGAGGGAGACTAGGGTGAAGAAAGCCCACTTTAAAAAGTGGCAAGCGTCCAACTCTCCTGAAGATCGCGACGCGTACAGGTCTGCCAAACGTGCCACAAAGAGAGCAGTAGCCAGAGCCAGACGGGACCACTTACAGCCATTGTACGATAAGTTGGAAACGTCTGAGGGGCAGAAGCTTATTTTTAAGTTGGCACGTTCTAGGATCAAAGCGGCACAGGATATATCCAAGTGCCGCTGTGTAAAAGATCCTAATGGTAACCTGCTATGCGAGGACCTCGCGGTGAAGGAGAGGTGGCGCTCTTATTTCTACGAGCTGCTCAATAAGCAGTATAAAGAGGTGCAGCCACCGGAACTCCCTCCGAATCTAGGACTTGTGCCACTGATAACGCCTGGGGAGGTGCGCAAGGCTCTTCGCTGCATGAAGAATCGGAAAGCTGTCGGCGCCGATGGAGTCCCCATCGAAGTATGGAAAGCTATGGGTTCTCGTGGTGTGGGCATCTTAACCAACCTTTTTAACCGCATACTCGAGACCGACAGAATCCCCGCCCAATGGAGACTGAGTGTTATCACTCCAGTGTTCAAGGGCAAGGGATCTGTGCAGGAGTGTGGAAGTTATCGTGGTATAAAGGTCATGTCCCACACCATGAAGCTCTACGAGCGTATAGTTGACTCTCGGATCCGGCAGGAGTGCACTGTCTCGGAGGGGCAGTATGGTTTCCGCCCCGGTCATGGTACCATGGACCCTGTTTTCGCCCTAAGGATCGTTATGGAGAAATACAGATCGAAGAATACGCCTCTGCATTTTCTGTTCCTGGACTTGCAGAAGGCCTTCGACTGTGTTCCTCGCGTGATGATCTGGTGGGCGCTGCGGTCCAAAGGGGTGCCTGAAACTTATATTGAAACCATCAGGGACATGTACCGAAATTCCGATTCAGTGGTGCGAACTGCTGTTGGTGACACTAAATCTTTCCCCATTACAGTCGGAGTCCACCAAGGATCCGTCATAAGTCCGTTTCTGTTTAGCGTAATACTGGACGCACTGTCCGTTATCATCCGAGATGCACACGAGCAGCCCCCGTGGATGCTCATGTATGCTGATGATATTGCGCTAGCGGACTCGGATAAGGTAACGGCTTGGAAGGCGTGTAAATGCGTGGAAAGAGTCACTTGAGAACGGCGGTTTGCAACTCAACGTAGCGAAGACCGAATACTTGGCTAGCAATACCACAGATCCCACACCTGTCTGCGTAGACGGTCACATGGTCGAGCGGACAGACCAGTTTAAGTACTTGGGATCTGTGCTTCACGAGTCCGGCGACATCGATTGTGACGTCAAGTCCCGCATTTCGGCAGCTTGGGCCAAGTGGCGAGAGGTAACTGGTGTCATCTGTGACCCGAAAATGCCGGTTAAACTGAAGGGACAGGTCTATAAAACGATCATTAGACCTGTCCTTTTGTATGGTAGTGAGGCGTGGCCATTGCTTGAGCGACATAAGCAGGAGCTGCGTGTCACGGAGATGAAGATGCTGCGCTGGATGTGTGGATTGACGCGAAAAGACCGCGTCAGAAACTCCCGCATCAGGGGCAGCCTTTATGTCCGAGACATTGCAGACAAACTGCAAGAATGCCGCTTACGGTGGTACGGCCACGTTCTACGAAAACCGGCTAGTTACGTGGGAAACAAATGTCTTGCTATGGCGCCTCCGCCCGGCCGCGGCAGATTGGGAAGACCCAAGAAGTGCTGGCTTGACGTTGTAAGATCGGATATGCGTGCTAATGGCCTCACTACACGGGATGCCGAAGATCGTGCGAAGTGGAGACGTAAAAGTAGGAAAGCGGACCCCGGGCTCTCTCGAGAGATGCAACCGGGAACAACGCTCGGATGATGATGATGACGGTGATCATAGTGTGCAGTAGTGGTATGACGTCATACCGTTATATTTCGATACAATAAAATATAGATACCCAAATATATCGGTAGCGGTATGAAGAGAGTTAGGTTTATACCTCCTAACTAATACTTATATACTTGTAGGAACGCTATGTACCACCAACTATAATACTACAAGTATTACTAAATAACTATCATTAGGAGGAGGACTATTTATAATATATATAAATAGTCGAGGACTATCTATAATATAATAATATTAATAAAAAAATAAAAAAATATGAATATTAAAAAAATATATAATGTAATAAATAATAATAAATCATTTATTTCCACAAGTAATACATTAAAATTAAACACTATCTCTCCACACTAGGCGAAGCCTGTCCTGTGGAGAGAATATATCCAGGATACAGTAGGTATAGGTTACACTTATGAGAAATAAAATAAAAACAGTATAGGTACAATATAAAAACTAAAACAATACAGAAATGGCTGGGAATGTGGAATAGGATAGATTGTGGGGTATAGGAGGTATGGGGGGAAGTGGAGGATAGGTGTTTGAGGAACACTATTTGTGAATCGTCAATAGTCCTTCAGAGTCGTCGTATGTCAAAGTCATGAGAAATTTAGTCAGAAGTTTCTTGGCAGCAAACACAGAGTCCAGCCTAAAATTACAAATCTGCACCAGTTTATTATAAACGAAAGGAAATTTAAATTTCCTAAACTGCTTAGCGAATGAAGTACGCACTAGGGGGATAGGAACCATGAACAATCTATTTTTGAGGAGATCCTTATAATTATGGGATGTAATTACTGATTTATGGACAAAGAGAGCCATTCTCAAAAAGTAAAGCCTTCTCACACTGAGCACCTGAGCTTCCTGATATAGAGAAGTAGTGGGATAGCGTTTTGGTTTTCTCAGTGCAACCTTGAGTACACTTCTGTGAGCTCTTTCTAAAATAATAAGGGTAGAAGCGTAAACACCACCCCACGCCAGGATGCAGTAGTTTACTATCGACTGACACAGAGCTAGGAAAATTGTCCTCAACAGCTGAAGACCCATGCAGTTTCGGAGTTCCCCAAACACGTGCATCAGTCTCCTCACGCGGCCCGATGTCGTCTCCATGTGCGCTTTGAAGCTCAGTTTTTCGTCTATGATGATGGCCCAGGTATTTTACAGAGCTTGTCCTAGTAATTACTTCACATTGGCATGAGCCACTAAGAGAGCACGTAGGGAGATGTAGTGAGATACCATTTGGGATAGTATCAGGAGGACGAGACGCAGCGGTTTTGTGGAAATACATGAAATTAGTTTTGGTAGCGTTTAGATAGAATTTTAATGAATTTAATTACTATAATTGTCAGATGACAATTATAGTAATGATTACCATTAACAGATGGTCGTTGGGGCCGAAAAGTTCTCGAATGGAGACCGCGGATCGGAAAGCGCAGCGTTGGACGTCCACCAACAAGATGGACGGACGACTTAGTTAAGGCCGCGGGTTCACGATGGATGCAGGCCACTTATGACCGAAGCATCTGGAAATCTATGAGGGAGGCTTATGTCCAGCAGTGGACTTCTTACAGCTGAAATGAATTACTATAAAAACTAATAAATATAAATGAAACCTAGCAAAATTATGTCAACCACGCTCCCAAAAAATCCTAATCCTCCCGACTCCTTTTCCTTCCCCTCTGTTTAGCCCTTTCCAAACAATCCCCGATTAGTCAATATATAAAAGTGGGCGTTACCTAACAGTGCCATCTAACTGCAAATATGAAAAGTATCTAGCTAAGATCAATATAAAAATATTATTGAAATTTGAACTGCATTACAAGATTTAGCATTTATATATTTCTTTAGTATTCATGACTAGTATCATAGATTTTGCGACAATACGCCGAGTTACAGGTGTAGTATTTAGACCGAGTCGAATAAAACAAGGCAGAAAAAGAAAAAGAGATCACACGCTGTAATAAAAAAGTAAGGAACGAAGCATCTACTTGCGCTCGCACGCACACATCTACTCCGCTCACACATAGACAAAGCGGGACGGCCGAGACAGGAACAATTTGTCTAAATACCTATCTTTCAAAAGTATGTCAGCACTCTTATTGTCTAAAATATTTATAAATGAGAAAGTAACTCGGTCTGTTACGCTGTCTCGTCTAAATCGCTGAACCAATTTTGATGGATTTTGGTACAGAGATATATTATTATAGGACCTTGGAGAAGGATATCGGCTTCTTTTGATCATGATATATTTGTGGATCTAGTCTTACGAGGATGAAATCGCGGGACGCAGCTATAGAATATAAAAAGGTCTATTGCTATTCAAAAAACCTTTTTATTTTTAATTTTATGTTTATATTTTATTTTTATAGCAATAAAAAGTTTTATTGAATCGAATCACATTTACCGTAATTTATTTTTTGCAATACCTAACTCTTAAAATATTAGAAATAAGTGTTGCGTAGTTCGAATATAATAAACTTACCAAAATAAATAATGTTTACAATCATCACAGCTGCGATTGTCTTGAGATTTTTAACTCAAACAGAAAGCAAGACAGATCTTCGAGTGATATCGGGCCGCGATGCCAGCCCCGATGAATATCCATATGTTCTTAGTATACAACTGAAACTAACATTAATATTCAGTAACACGAGTGAAACACAAATTGTATTTCTTAGACATTGTACAGGATCGCTCATTTCACCGATATGGGTGTTGACCGCAGGACATTGTTTATACAGAGATGCAAGCTCTCTTTTTGTGCGTTATGGAGATATGACAATCCACTTTACCAAGGCTATGCAGTTCTATATACAAGTTCTGAAACAGGTACTGCATCCTGATTATAAGATGAAAAGTTAGAGTTTTGGAGATGAATCTGTAAACGATATAGGATTAATGCAGACAGAATCAGCAGTTCCTGTTCCAGTTGGTAGACTATCTGCTATCGATTACCCAACCCTCTTAGGATCGCCGGTCACTTTTGCTGGATTCGGAATGACGAAGTTTAGTTATAGATATGATATAGCAGATTTATTAAGTAGTGAAGTCGCAATGAAACCACTGCAAGTTGGTGAGGGTGGTATCATACCTTGCTCCGACGATCTGGTCAATAGACCTAATAAAGTGATTGGCTGGAATTTTCACGTCAGACGTCATCACGTTAAAGCGCGGGAGATGTTTTTGCTGTGGGTGTCGTATGGTAGACCGCGCTCGGGGTATTATTACGATAATATGACTGCCTCACGCAGGGAGTTTAAAGCCGCGCTTAAATATGTACTAAAAAATCAGGAGAAGATTAAAATGGATGTGTTAGCTAGACATCGAGCCAACTGTAATTTTGTAGAATTTTGGAAAGAAACAAAAAAATTAGACCACAGAAGTACTATCCCAGTAAGTGTAGAAGGTGTAAAAAACAAAAAAGATATAGCTAATATTTTTCGAAATCATTTCAATATCAATCACGTGCAAAATCTTAAGTATTCTTCGAGGTCTAATCGGGGCTCGGAGCCTCTCCGCATTAGCATAACACCTGGAAATATTAAAGATATTTTGAGGGATATGAAGCGCGGGAAGTCTCCGGGCCATGACGGCCTCAGTGTCGAACATTTGATGAACGCAGGTAATCATATATGTCATGTACTGGCGCGGCTTTTTAATCTCTGCGTGAGACATTGTTACTTGCCTGAGCAGCTCATGCGTACCTTGGTTGTACCTATACCTAAAAACAAAACGGGTAATATCTCGAGCGTGTCAAACTATAGACCTATTTCTCTAGCGACGATTGTGGCCAGGGTGCTGGAAAGAGCTATATATTCTCACGTAGCGATGCTTGACATTGATGATGGCCAGTTCGGTTTTCGGCCGAAGTTATCGACTGACATGGCTATTTTTTCATTAAAGGAGGTGGTTAAATACTATAAATCTAATTCGACCACGGTCTATGCTTGTTTTTTGGACTTGAGTCGAGCATTTGATACTCTCAACCATGACCTTCTTTGGACAAAAATGCACGGCTCGGGAGTCGCTCCTGAGGTTGTTGATCTATTGTCGTTTTGGTACGGCAATCAGACCAACAGGGTCAGGTGGGACTCCGAAGTCTCGGACAGCTACCGGCTGTCGTGTGGGGTGAGACAGGGCGGGGTCACTTCTCCTGACCTCTTTAACTACTATGTGAATGATCTGATCGTGGAGCTGAGCAGCACCCCGGTCGGGCTCGGGTTGGATGGCAGGTATGTCAACAACCTAAGCTATGCGGACGACATGGTGTTGCTCAGTCCCACGATCAAAGGACTTCGTAGGCTACTGAGTATTTGTGAGAGGTACGCCAAGGAACATGACCTAGTGTATAACAGTGGGAAGACGGAAATGCTCATATTTGGGTCGGGAAGTGGACCCCAATTCGTTCCGGACGTGCATCTTAATGGCGAGGCTGTTAAGATCGTGAATAGCTTCAAGTACCTTGGTCACATTGTAACTTCTAAATTGACGGATGATGAAGACATAGAACGCCAAAGGCGGGCTTTATGTGTCGTAGGTAACATGATTGCCAGGAAATTTAACAGTGCTGCGTCTGACGTGAAAATAACTTTGTTTAAGTCGTTCTGCCAAACGTTTTATACTTGCCAACTCTGGACTGACTATACTAAGAAGTCGCACAACACAATCAGAGTAGCCTATAACAACATCTTTAGGCACCTGATGGGGTTGTCGCGTAGCTGTAGCGCTTCTGGGATGTTTGCAGACGCACGCGTTGACACTTTCAACGCCATCCAACGGAAGCGCATAGCGTCGTTCATGTACAGAGTTGGCGAGTGTAAAAATAATAATATTATTAAAAGTTTGGCGGCCCGTATGCACCTGACTGCAACCTACCGTAAATGGTTGGCTATTGCCACCTAGGTTGGTATTAATTTTATTTTATTCTATTTGTTTATCTTTACTTTTTTATTGTGCCCTATGTTTTGTGTATATTTGTGTTTTATATGGACTAAGTCTGAAATAAAGATATATTATTATTATTATTATTAATAAAGGTTTGTGCGTTGCGGCAAAATGTAACAATCTCAGGCAACATGTCTTCATGGGAGACTCTGGTGGACCACTATTTTACAAAAACCATATTGTAGGGGTTCATTCTTTTGTCGTTAACGATTTAATAAATCAAAGAATATTATTTTCATTCCATACTCCTGTGAGTCACTATCTGGAATGGATAAACATTGTTATACGCTGATCATAGTGTGATTAATATACCTATGCATATAAAAATCAAAATCCAGACTGAATGACTGAATAATACAATGGAACATTTTTTTGAACTGGACATACCTGCACACATTCCTAGTCCACCTACTAGGCCATTGAAAAGTTACATTATGGGGTTGCATTTGTCAGAGGACGCAATTTCATTTTTTAAATATCAAGGGGAAGTCAGTTTTAAGTCAAATCCAAGTTTGTAGGGTTGCAACCCTTGTCCCACGGCCGCTTTCTTGGAAAAAGTGGTTCAAATGCAGGGACTGAATAACCGAAAAAATATGGGTTGGAACGGTTAGCGGTATGTATGACGTCATACCTTAAATTACGATACCTTAAATTAAAGTACCCAAATATATCGGTAGACACGGATATCGTTATGACGTCATACCGTTATATTTCGATACCTTAAAATACAGATACCCAAATATATCGGTAGCAGTATGAAGAGACTTAGTAGGCCAAGCAGCAGGGAAATCACATTGCAAAAGGTGGTGTAACAAATTTTATGTTATTTAGCTAAGTTAGCTTGATATAAATTCAATTTCTTGACCTTGGGGCACGACGGGGTGTGTCCGATATTTTGAGTTTAATATGCTTTTTGCACATAGTGTCCCATTGCTCCCCTGTTAAGTAATTGACGATAATAATTTTATTGTGTGCTATTTGTTGCGTTTAAATTTTGAGTGATGCTGATGATGGATGAAGTTTGCGATGGGTTTGAATCTGGTTGGTCAGTGTTTGCAGAGTTATTGACAAATACCGTATCTCCTAATACTGTACTTAATATAACGGTTTTATGAATGGCGGCCTGTTTCTGTAAAATGGTTATATCTATGTTTGCATCTAGTTTGTCCGTATACCTGGTGTGACTTTTGGCGATTATACCTGTGGATCCTATCACTATAGGTATTACATGTGTGGTTGTGTTCCATATGCGTTTAAGTTCTGTTTTCAAAAGGTGGTATTTACTTAACTTCTCTACTTCTTTGGCTCCTATATTGTAGTCTGACGGTATGGTTATATCAATGAGGTAAGTGTTATTGCTAGCTTTATCTACGTAAATCTGGTCCATTGTGTGAAACTGTTGTATCGGTTTGGATTGGTATTTCCCACATTGTTTTTGTTGTTTCATTTTCTATTACTTTTGGTTGAGTTAGGGTCTCCTTCCACCAGAGTTTATTGACGTCCATATTATGTTATCGGGCGAGACACCAGTAGACGTACTGGACGATTATTTGAAGTTAAATTATATATTATAATAATATTTTTATTAGTTATGTACGATATATATTTATGTAATTTTTTATGTACCCATTCATTTATTATTATAGAATTAGTGTCTGATTTTGTTTATTCCATAGTATAGATACGGTCAACCGAATACTACAATCACTAAAATGTAAATTGTTTTCTGGCACCTCACGACACAGACTATGTCTAGTCTGATATTCGATTGTTTGTAACTAGGTTTTATTGGTTAATAAATATTTTTCATTTCATTTTCATTTTCATTTTATTTATAAATTAGTCGAGGACTATTTATAATATAATAACATTAATAATAAAAATAATATGCCCGCAGGGCACCTTGAGGCGAGGTGTCGGGGAGTAGCGACCCCGCGGCTTCCCGAGCGCTCCAGGGGGAAATCACCGTTCCTCACCTCCGGCTTGCCTTAGTTGGCCGGTCGGAGTGAACACTGACGAGGGAGCGGTCCCCCGCCTCTGGTTTGCCTTCACCGGCCGGTCGGAGTGGAGTCGCGAGAGCAGAAATGCTCAGAGGATGGACACCTCACGTCAGTAATTCATTCATTCATTCATTCATTTATTTCAGATTAAAATCCATAGATACATTACATGTCAATAAAAGCAGATATTAAAAACATAAAAAACACACATTACATAATTAGAAATTAAAATTAATTAATTTAAATAATAAAATAAAATATCTAGCCTATCTTAACCTATACTTGGGTTTGGATCCAGAATGCTCAACATGCACCCTGGTCCAATGCTGCATTATGGGGCATCCCAGATCCATCCTCCAAGTAAACAATTGCATGTAACTGTTGAGGCTACCACGCACCCGGCACATCAGGGACGCCACTCGCTTGCGCACAATCGCTGCAAAGCCATCTATGCGCGCATCAGCAAACATCCCCGATGCACTACAGAATGGAGGCAGCCTCATCAGCACCCTGTAAGCGTTGTTGTATTGAGTGCGCAGGGCGGTATATGACTTTTTCTTGTAATTGACCCATAGGCTGCATGTGTAAAAAGATTGACAAAATGCCCTAAAAAGCGTCGCTTTCACTTCGGCAGTGCACCTTGCAAACCTACGAGCCAACATATTTGCTCTAACTGATAACGCCCTGCGCTCCCTCTCCATATCAACATCATCTGCGAGCGCCTCCGTGACCCAATGACCCAAATATTTAAATTGTGATACCTTTTTTAGCGAGTTATTGTTTAACAAGACCGGCGGAACGTCATAAGTCTTCGTACCCGACTTAAAGACCATAAACTCGCTTTTGATCGTATTATATTTTAAGCCATGAGCCTCCGCATAACGCTCACAGATGCCAATGAGTTTCCTGAGTGCACTGATCGATAATGAGTTGGCCCGCTCCACGCAGGATTACCTAGGATAGTTTAAAATCCGGTGAGGTTGCTCCATCCTTCAGCCACTCACGCCCCTGTTGCCCCCTGGCTGTAATTTGCTCGGCTTAATTAGGGTGGCCCAGTTTGTGAGTTGGCGAGTCTCCGTCTGCCATTTTTACATGTTTATTGAACATTGTTACGGCAGGCACCATAGTCCCCATAGTTCACCCCAGTATCCAATCCACTACCAACCCATTTCCATAGCACAAGTAGTTTTTCAACCGTAGTTTACACAATAGTTCTATCCAAACCGGGGGTTGTCCTTGTTTGCATTTTATAGTGTAGACGGGGATAACCGCCGGTTTGGTGTCCATCACAAAATTTAAATTAAAATGTTACTAAAACAGGCCTCTACGTGTTGGCTTCGGCCCCACGCACGCCTTCCAAAGGCGCTCCATATCCGGGTGCTCCATAGCCTCGAGTATCCGTAATGGTAACAGCAAAAAATAATAATATAAATATTTTAAAAAATTATAATGAATTTACTTTACATCATCATCATCATTGGCAAGTAACATCTACGAGAGATGATTTAAGTAGCGTCCGTTAGAGATGCGTCAGAATATAAATGGAACCTAGCAAAATTATATAATTCAAGAAATTATGTCAAACACGCTCCCAGAAAATCCTAATCCTCCCGACGCCTTTCCTGCCCCTCTGCTTAGCCCTTTCCAAACAATCCCCGATTGGTCAATATATAAAAGTGGGCGTTACCTAACAGTGCCATCTAACTGCAAATATGAAAGTAGCTAGCTAAGATCGATATAAAAATATGATTGTAATTTGAACTGCATATAACAATATATAAGAAATATTTAATGCTAAATCTTGAAGATTTAGCATTTATATATTTTTTTAATATTCATGAATAGTATATTGGATCCGTTACAGTACGCCGAGTTACAGGTGTAGTATTTGTCTGTTACGCTGTCTCGCCTAAATCGCTGAACCAATTTTGATGGCTTTTGGTAAAGAGATATATTATTATAGGAACTTGGAGAAGGATATCAGCTTCTTTTGATCCTAATATGTTTGTGGATCAAGTCTTACGAGGATGAAATCGCGGGACGCAGCTATAGAATATAAAAAGGTCTATTGCTATTCAATAAACCTTTTATATTTAATTTTATGTTTATAATTTTTATAGCAATAAAAGTTTTATTGCTAAAATCGAATCACATTTACCATAATTTATTTTTTGCAATACCTAACTCTTAAAATATTAAAAATAAGTGTTTTGTAGTTTGATTTTTCTTCTGTTTTTGTTTTTATAATAAACTTACCATAAAAAATAATGTTTACAATCATCTCAGTTGCAATTGTTTTGGGATTTTTAACTCAAACAGAAAGCAAGACAGCTCTTCGAGTGATATCGGGCCGCGATGCCAGCCCTGATGAATATCCATATGTTCTTAGTCTACAAAGGAAACAAACATTAAAATTCAGCAACACGAGTGAAAGACAAATTGTATTTACTAGATTTTGTACAGGATCGCTCATTACACCAACATGGGTGTTGACCGCAGCACATTGTTTGAAGAACGGAAAGTTAAGCTCCACGTTTGTGCGATATGGAGATATGACAATACACTTTACCAAGGCTATGCAGTTCTATATACAAGTTCTGAAACAGGTACTGCATCCTGATTATAAAATGATACGTTACAGTTTTGGAGTTGCCACTCCTAACGATATAGCATTAATGCAGACAGAATCAGCAGTTCCTGTTCCAGTTGGTAGACTATCTGCTATCGATTACCCAACCCTCTTAGGATCGCCGGTTTTGGATTTACGAAGTTTAATTTTGCGAATGTTATAGCAGATTTATTAAGTAGTGATTTCGCAATGAGACCACTGCAAGTTGGTGAGGGTGGTATCATACCTTGCTCCGAAGATCTGGTCAATAAAGGTTTGTGCGTTGCGGCAAAATGTAACAATCTCAGGCAACATGTCTTCCATGGAGACTCTGGTGGACCGTTATTTTACAAAAACCATATTGTAGGGGTTCATGCTTTTGTCCTTAAAGATTTATTAAATCAAAGAATAATTTATTCATTCCATACTCCTGTAAGTCACCATCTGGAATGGATTAACATTGTTATACGCTGATCATAGTGTGATTAATATACCTATGCAAATTAAATTTAAAATCCAAATATTATTGTAATTTGAACTGTATATAACAATACATAAGAAATATATAAATGCTAAATCTTGAAGGCTTAGCATTTATATATTTCTTTAATATTCATGAATAGTATAATGGATTTTGCGATCCGTTACAGTACGCCGAGTTACAGGTGTAGTATTTGTCTGTTACGCTGTCTCGCCTAAATCCAATCCACCAATTTTGATGCATTTTGGTACAGAGATAATTTATTATAGGAACTTGGAGAAGGATATCGGCTTCTTTTGATCCTAATATGTTTGTGGATCAAGTCTTACGAGGATGAAATCGCGGGACGCAGCTATAGAATATAAAAAGGTCTATTGCTATTGAATAAACCTTTTTATATTTAATTTTATGTTTATATTTAATTTAAATAGCTATAAAAAGTTTTATTGAATTGAATCACATAAACCATAATTTCTTTTTTGCAATAACTCTTAAAATATTAAAAATAAGTGTTATGTAGTTTGATTTTTCTTCTGTTTTTGTTTTTATAATAAACATACCAAAATAAATAATGATTACAATCATCACAGCTGCGATTGTCTTGAGATTTTTAACTCAAACTGAAAGCAAGACAGATCTTCGAGTGATATCGGACCGCGATGCCGGCCCCGATGAATATCCATATGTTCCTAGTATAGAACTGAAACAAACATTAATATTCAGTAACATGAGTGAAACACAAATTGTATTTCTTAGACATTGTACAGGTTCGTTTATTACACCGATTTGGGTGTTAACCGCAGGACATTGTTTATACAGAGATGCTAGCTCTCTTTTTGTGCGTTATGGAGATATGACAATACACTTTACCAAGGCTTTGCAATTCTATATACAAGTCCTTAAACAGGCACTGCATCCTGATTATAAGATGATAAGTTACAGTTTTGGAGATGTGCCTGCAAACGATATAGCATTAATGCAGACAGAATCAGCAGTTCCTGTTACAGTTGGTAGACTATCTGCTATCGATTACCCAACCCCCTAAGGATCGCCGGTCACTTTTGCTGGATTCGGATTGACGAAGTTTAGTTATAGATATGATATAGCAGATTTATTAAGTAATGAAGATGAAATGAGACCACTGCAAGTTGGTGAGGGTGGTATCATACCTTGCTCCGAAGATCTGGTCAATAAAGGTTTGTGCGTTGCGGCAAAATGTAACAATCTCAGGCAACATGTCTTCATGGGAGACTCTGGTGGACCATTATTTTACAAAAACCATATTGTAGGGGTTCATTCTTTTGTCGTTAACGATTTAATAAATCAAAGAATATTATTTTCATTCCATACTCCTGTGAGTCACTATCTGGAATGGATAAACATTGCAATACGCTGATCATAGTGTGCAGTAGTGGTATGACGTCATACCGTTATATTTCGATACATTAAAATATAGATACCCAAATATATCGGTAGTGGTATAAAGAGAGCTTATACCTCCTAACTAATACTTATATACTTGTAGGAACGCTATGTACCACCTACTATAATACTACAAGTATAACTAAATAACTATCATTAGGTCGAGGACTATTATCTATAATATAATAACATTAATAAAAAAATATGAATATAAAAAAAAATATAATGAATTTAATTACTATAAAAACTAATAAATACAAATGAAACCTAGCAAAATTATGTCAACCACGCTCCCAAAAAATCCTAATCCTCCCGACACCTTTCCTTCCGCTCTGCTTAGCCCTTTCCAAACAATCCCCGATTGGTCAATATATAAAAGTGGGCGTTACCTAACAGTGCCATCTAACTGCAAATATGAAAAGTATCTAGCTAAGATCGATATAAAAATAATATTGAAATTTGAACTGCATTACCTCCAAGATTTAGCATTTATATATTTCTTTAGTATTCATGACTAGTATCATGAATTTTGCGATCCGTTACAATACGCCGAGTTACAGGTGTCGTATTTAGACAGAGTCGAATAAAACAAGGCAGATGAAGAAAAATAGATCACACGCTGTAAAAAAAAAGTAAGGAACGAAGCTTCTACTTAGGGCTCCCGCACACGAGCCACCGGCCACAGCCACAAACGCCGCCACGAGAAGCTAGATGCAGCTACAAAAGTAGCTGAAGCGCGCGACAGCCACTTGTGGCCGGTGGTCGCCACTTGTGGTCGGTGGCTGACATCCATATTTTTAACAACACGAGACAACACTACGTGCGTGCGTTGCCTCCGACTAGAACAGGTTAACTAGGGAAGAGAGAGAGAGGGGTGCGGAATCGCGGGAGTGGCATGTGGCGACGTTTTGTGTCGGCGTTTAGCGGCCGGTACGGGCCACAAGCAGCGAGCAGCGACAATTAGAAGCGTGTGGCGGCCACCGGCGTCAACCGTGTGCGGCGAGTCCATGTAAAATGTATGAAAACTACAGGAAATATGTCGGTGGCGGCGTTTTGTGGTTGTGGCCGGTGGCTCGTGTGCGCCGACACTTACGCTCGCACGCACACATCTACTCCACTCACACATAGACAAAGCGGGGCGGCCGAGACAGAAACAATTAGTCTAAATACCTATCTTTCAAAAGTATGTCAGCACTCATATTGTCTAAATATTATAAATGAGAAAGTAAGTCGATCTATAACGCTGTCTCGTCTAAATCGCTGAACCAATTTTGATGGATTTTGGTACAGAGATATATTATTATAGGACCTTGGAGAAGGATATCGGCTTCATTTGATCATGATATATTCGTGGATCAAGTATAACGAAGATGAAATCGCGGGACGCAGCTATAGAATATAAAAAGTTCTATTGCTATTTATATTTTATATTATTATATTATGTTTATATTTTATTGCAATAAAGGTTTTATTGCTAAAATCGAATCACATTTATCGTAATTTCTTTTTTACAATAACTCTTAAAATACTAGAAATAAGTGTTGCGTAGTTCGAATATAATAAACTTACCAAAATAAATAATGTTTACAATCATCACAGCTGCGATTGTCTTGAGATGTTTAACTCAAACTGAAAGCAAGACAGATCTTCGAGTGATATCGGGCCGCGATGCCAGCCCCGATGAATATCCATATGTTCTTAGTATACAACTGAAACAAACATTAATATTCAGTAACACGAGTGAAACACAAATTGTATTTATTAGAATTTGTACAGGTTCGCTCATTACACCGATTTGGGTGTTGACCGCAGGACATTGTTTATACAGAGAGGCAAGCTCCCTTTTTGTGCGTTATGGAGATATGACAATCCACTTTACCAAGGCTATGCAGTTCTATATACAAGTCCTTAAACAGGTACCGCATCCTGATTTTAATAAGATAAGTTACAGTTTTGGAGATGTATCTCTAAACGATATAGCATTAATGCAGACAGAATCAGCAGTTCCTGTTCCAGTTGGTAGACTATCTGCTATCGATTACCCAACCCTCTTAGGATCGCCGGTCACTTTTGCTGGATTCGGATTGACGAAGTTTAATAATAAATATGATATAGCAGATTTATTAAGTAGTGAAAATGCAATGAAACCACTGCAAGTTGGTGAGGGTGGTATCATACCTTGCTCCGAAATAGTGGTCAATAGAGGTTTGTGCGTTGCCGCAAAATGTAACAATCTCAGGCAACAAATCTTCCATGGAGACTCTGGTGGACCATTATTTTACAAAAACCATATTGTAGGTGTTAATGCTTTTGTCCTTAAAGATTCGTTAAATCAAAGAATATTATTTTCATTCCATACTCCTGTGAGTCACTATCTGGAATGGATTAACATTGTTATACGCTGATCATAGTGTGATTAATATACCTATGCATATAAAAATCGAAATCCAAATATTATTGTAATTTGAACTGTATATAACAATATATAAGAAATATATAAATGCCAAATCTTGAAGATTTAGCATTTATATATTTCTTTAATATTCATGAATAGTATAATGGATTTTGCGATCCGTTACAGTACGCCGAGTTACAGGTGTAGTATTTGTCTGTTACGCTGTCTGGCCTAAATCGCTAAACCAATTTTGATGGCTTTTGGTACAGAGATATATTATTATAGGAACTTGGAGAAGGATATCGGCTTCTTTTGATCCTAATATGTTTGTGGATCAAGTCTTACTAGGATGAAATCGCGGGACGCGGCTATAGAATATAAAAAGGTCTATTGCTATTCAATAAACCTTTTATATTTAATTTTATGTTTATATTTAATTTTTATAGCAATAAAAGTTTTATTGCTAAAATCGAATCAGATTTACCATAATTTATTTTTTGAAATACCTAACTCTTAAAATATTAAAATATATAAATATGTCTGTGGAGGGAAGGCGCTGGATGCCGTATTACAAGCTCACGCTTAGTTCGGCAACAGAAGCTTAAGTTTGATTGTACTCTTGTTGATGTAAACGTCTTATATATTAATGTTTATTTATGTTTATTTTTTCTAAGAATAGTACAATTTGTAATATGTTTTTGGCTAAATAAAGATTTATTATTAGAAATAAGTGTTTTGTAGTTTGATTTTTTTTCTGTTTTTGTTTTTATAATAAACTTACCAAAATAAATAATGTTTACAATCATCACAGCTGCAATTGTTTTGGGATTTTTAACTCAAACAGAAAGCAGGACAGCTCTTCGAGTGATATCGGGCCGCGATGCCAGCCCCGATGAATATCCATATTATGTTATTAGTCTACAAAGGAAATTTACATTAAAATTCAGCAACACGAGTGAAAGACAAATTGTATTTACTAGATTTTGTACTGGATCGCTCATTACACCAACATGGGTGTTGACCGCAGCACATTGTTTGAAGAACGAAAAGTTAAGCTCCACGTTTGTGCGATATGGAGATATGACAATCTACTTTACCAAGGCTATGCAGTTCTATATACAAGTTCTGAAACAGGTACTGCATCCTGATTATAAGATGATACGTTACAGTCTTGGAGTTGCAACTCTAAACGATATAGCATTAATGCAGACAGAATCAGCAGTTCCTGTTCCAGTTGGTTGACTATCTGCTATCGATTACCCAACCTTCTTAGGATCGCCGGTCACTTTTCGGATTAACGAAGTTTAATTATAAATATGATATAGCAGGTTTATTAAGTAATGAAGATGAAATGAGACCACTGCAAGTTGGTGAGGGTGGTATCATACCTTGCTCCGAAGATCTGGTAAATAAAGGTTTGTGCATTGCCGCAAAATGCAACAATCTCAGGCAACATGTCTTCAAGGGAGACTCTGGTGGACCATTATTTTCAAAAACCATATTGTAGGGGTTTGTTCTTTTGGCGATGACGATTTAATAAATCAAAGAATATTATTTTCATTCCATACTCCTGTGAGTCACTATCTGGAATGGATAAACATTGCAATACGGTAATCATAGTGTGCAGTAGTGGTATGACGTCATACCGTTATATTTCTATACATTAAAATATAGATACCCAAATATATCGGTAGCGGTATGAAGAGAGTTAGGTTTATACCTCCTAACTAATACTTATATACTTGTAGGAACGCTATGTACCACCTACTATAATACTACAAGTATTTACTAAATAACTATCATTAGGAGGAGGACTATTTATAATATTTATAAATAGTCGAGGACTATTATCTGGGTCCATATTGGCTCACATAAAATTCTAAGTCATGTTCTTTGTCTTACTATCGATTTGTGTTCATAATAATCACTCTTCATAATTTTACTTTTCATACGTTTTTTATTCAGACATTTTTATTACTACTCTCGGAGCTCATAACAGTTAGTGATCATAATTTTTTTATTCATACTGTTACTACTAAGAACATTTTAAAATCGTAATTTTATTTTTTAGATTTTTTTTTCTTCATAACATTCATGATCATATTGCTATAATTCATAATGTGTTACTAAGATTATTTATATTAATAAAGGCAACTGTAACAAAACTTCTTTTATGAACTACCCTATTATCAAACTCTAACGGAAATTTTCGATTGTTTTTGACTTGTGTTCTGTCGATCTTCATAAAAACACTTATGATTAAGATACATCACGCTTTTTTATGTATAGTATTAGGCGCTTTGGCGACCGCTGCCGCGGCGTGTAATCATGTTCTAACATAAACCTAACCTATCCGAGTCGGTGTGCTCCGTGTATTTTCTTCCAAGTTCGAGTACAACGCGCGTTAAGATAACAATAGTAGGCGAAACAAATGTATGAATTAAGACATTATAATTTTCAATAATTATGGATAAAATACTTATGATTAAGAAATTTATTAAAACAAATTTTAGTAAAAACGAAATTCATAATAGTGATGTTATGAATTTCAATGATAATGTATTTTAAATTTTATGTTTTAAAAAAATTATGAAGAATGATCATTATGATTTAAAATGGTATGTGAAACATTTTCGGACCTCCGATGTTAGGAGTTAAAAATTTATGTAAGACGATCCGCCCCCCTATTATTTATAATATAATAACATTAATATAAAAATAAAAAATTATGAATATTAAAAAAATATATAATGAATTTAATTACTATAAAAACTAATAAATATAAATGAAACCTAGCAAAATTATGTCAACCACGCTCCCAAAAAATCCTAATCCTCCCGACTCCTTTCCTTCCGCTCTGCTTAGCCCTTTCCAAACAATCCCCGATTGGTCAATATATAAAAGTGGGCGTTACCTAACAGTGCCATCTAACTGCAAATATAAAAAGTAGCTAGCTAAGATCGATATAAAAATATTATTGAAATTTGAACTGCATATAACAATATATAAGAAATATAAAATAAGAACTTTATTCAATAAAACAAGTCAAACATTTTACAAAAATAATAAATCACAAAATAGAAAAAAGACTTAAAATCCAAAACAATAATATCCTAATAAGTTAGTAGAAATATATAAATGCTAAATCTTGAAGATTTAGCATTTACATATTTTTTTAATATTCATGAATAGTATAATGGATTTTGCGATCCGTTACAGTACGCCGAGTTACAGGTGTAGTATTTGTCTGTTACGCTGTCTCGCCTAAATCGCTGAACCAATTTTGATGGCTTTTGGTACAGAGATATATTATTATAGGAACTTGGAGAAGGATATCAGCTTCTTTTGATCCTAATAATATGTTAGTGGATCAAGTCTTACGAGGATGAAATCGCGGGACGCAGCTATAGAATATAAAAAGGTCTATTGTTATTCAATAAACCTTTTAATTTATTTAATTTTGTGTTTATATTTAATTTTTATAGCAATAAAAGTTTTATTGCTAAAATCGAATCACATTTACCATAATTTATTTTTTGCAATACCTAACTCTTAAAATATTAAAAATAAGTGTATTGTAGTTTGATTTTTCTTCTGTTTTTGTTTTTATAATAAACTTACCATAATAAATAATGTTCACAACCATCACAGCTGCAATTGTTTTGGGATTTTTAACTCAAACAGAAAGCAAGACAGCTCTTCGAGTGATATCGGGCCGCGATGCCAGCCCCGATGAATATCCATACGTTCTTAGTATACAAAGGAAACAAACATTAAAATTCAGCAACACGAGTGAAAGACAAATTGTATTTCTTAGACATTGTACAGGATCGCTCATTACACCGATATGGGTGTTGACCGCAGGACATTGTTTAGACAGAGATGCAAGCTCTCTTTTTGTGCGATATGGAGATATGACAATCCACTTTACCAAGGCTATGCAGTTCTATATACAAGTTCTGAAACAGGTACTGCATCCTGATTATAAGGAGATAAGTTACAGTTTAGAAGATGATTTCCTAAACGATATAGCATTAATGCAGACAGAATCAGCAGTTCCTGTTCCAGTTGGTAGACTATCTTCTATCGATTACCCAACCCTCTTAGGATCGCCGGTCACTTT
Organism: Idaea biselata; assembly: GCA_958496205.1. Lineage (NCBI taxonomy): Eukaryota > Metazoa > Arthropoda > Insecta > Lepidoptera > Geometridae > Idaea > Idaea biselata. The sequence goes on from OY292395.1 coordinate 43,577,760, forward strand.
TGCTGGATTTGGATCGACAAAGTTTAATTTTATGTTTGATGTAGAAGATGAAATGAGACCACTGCAAGTTGGTGAGGGTGGTATCATACCTTGCTCGGAAGATGTGGTCAATAGAGGTTTGTGCGTTGCCGCAAAATGTAACAATCTCAGGCAAGATGTCTTCCATGGAGACTCTGGTGGACCATTATTTTACAAAAACCATATTGTAGGGGTTTGTTCTTATGGCGTTGACGATTTATTAAATAAAAGAGTTATATTTTCATTCTTTACTCCTGTGAGTCACTATCTGGAATGGATTAACATTGTTATACGCTGATCGTAGTGTGATTAATATACATATGCATATAAAATATTTTTTTAATTATAATTTATATTATACATTGTGGTCCAACTAGTGACGTCAATAAACTTTTTTTAGATTCCTCACACCTGGGGGTATCCGAAAATACCCCATGTATGTTCTGCGATTTTTTGTAGTTTAGTAGTTATGGCCTTTTTTCTAATTTTCTACTAAAATGCGACCACTGAGACCTATTTGGTTATACTAACTGCAATAATTTAGATAATTGGCTGATTCTTTTCAAATGTGGAGCTGAATAATAGGGTCATGTTACCTGTTACAAAAAAAGGCGTAACACAAAACAAACTGTTACAAATAAAAAAAGTATTTCATAAAGAGAGCGTCGACAAAACGCTATAAACACTTTAAAGAGCAAATCAAAGAAAAACTAGCCTGATATTTTTTTTCCAAACTAACTTCAAAAACTTCCTTACTTCATTAGCTATCTACCCTATCATTTTTATTGGTCTATCATTAGAGGATCATAGCAAAAATTTTATTTAATAATTTCTTGGTCGAAAATTCTCTTGCAGCGGTTTCATTGCGACTTTACTACTTAACATATCTGCTATATCATTTACAAAATTAAACTACAAAAAATCGCAGAACATACATGGGGTATTTTCGGATACTCCCAGGTGTGAGGAATCTAAAAAAAGTTTATTGACGTCACTAGTTGGACCACCCTGTATATTACCTAATATTATATTATTCGGATTAAGATTTTACTTTTATAGGGTCTCCACCACAAGGTTTTCCAAAATATTAATTCGAAATGAAATAAAACGAACATTTTTTTTCATTTTTCCAGCGTAAATTACTAGTTTACATCTCATTTGATTTATATGTGCTACCTTGAATTTAGGGAGATTTGTATATGAAGAATGAATGAACGACCTTTCCTGAATTCACGGTTTAGGGTATAGCACATTCGACACACATAATATCGATATTAAGGTAGAAAACTAAATTTTTCATAATTTATTTTGGTATTAAGTTTGTATGGAAATGGTAACAGTCGCCGCGTTCTTAAAGCAAGACTTTTTTGTTTTGCTACCAACATAACGGCATAGGAATTTACAGATGCAACACACTATACCTCGCACAGTTTTGTAAGTAATTACTTTTTAGGGTTCCGTACCTAAAGGTAAAAACGGGACCCTATTACTGAGACTTCGCTGTCTGTCTGTCTGTCTGTCCGTCCGTCCGTCCGTCTGTCACCAGGCTGTATCTCATGAACCGTAATAGCTAGAAGGTTGAAATTTTCACAGAAGATGTATTTCGGTTGCCGCTACAACAACAAATACTAAAAACAAAATAAAACAATTATTTAAAAGGGGCTCCCATACAACAAACGTGTTTCAAACATAACAAGGAGTCAGGACAGGAAGAGGGACAGGAGGACAAATCGAGTTGGTCATGGAATTCAAAATGGCTGCCCTATCTGTCAAATATACCAATCTGCCTTCACTTACCAAAGAGTTTCTTTTATGTTTCAGATTTTCTTTGTGCCAAGGTTTTTTTTTTTTTTGAGTGATTCGGTCGTTTGATGGGAGTAAGAATCGAAGATAAATATTTCATATTTTCCTATAAAATTTAAAAATTGGTTGTTGTAAACCATTTTAGGGTTCCGTATCCAAATGTGATAGTGGTACGGAACCCTTTATGCGCTAGTGTCGCACTTGCCCCGTTTTTATTATTAGGTTATCCAAGATATTTCAAATCACAACAAATATAGTAATCTGAGGTCAATAAATATATCGGAAACGGGTTGTTTAAGAAATTTCAGTCCAAACATTATTTTTTACTTTTTATTACTGGTTTTGTCAATACACAAAAATGCCGCTTGATTCGTCCAAACTAGAATAAACAATTCTCTGCATAAATCGTCATTTTTTGGGTTCCGTAACCAAAGCGTAAAAACGGTAAATTCTGTGAACAACACACAGCGCCATCTAGCCCCGTGGTAAGCGACTAAGCTTGTGTTACGGTGACTAGACAACGGATGTAATACTAATATTTACTATTTTTTTTAAATACATACATATTATACATAGAGGAACACCCAGAACAGACACAAATTTATTTTTTAAGCATAAAAATACTTGAAACACTAGGTTTAGGCCTAGGTTCATAATAAGGTTTTAGAAAGTAGGGTAGCCTACCTACTTAAGTAATAAATTAAAGAGGCTTTTACAATATACAAATTTAATAACCCAAATGAATTTAAACAATTAAAAAGAAATAAATAAGTATGTTGAGCAGTTATGTTGAAGACAATTAATAATTTACAAAGTTGTAAGTTAGGTATTACAATTAAACGTTTAAAAGGGAGACGGTAGTTCTCAGGGTCGTGGAGTAACAATAAAAAGACGAGTAATTCTTGCACTAAAGAGGGAGGACTAGGACTTAGCTTGAAGCCGGAGCGGAAACGTTTGAGCCGCCAGAATGATCAGACGCCCAAGGATGCGCGGCTCGCTGCTACTGGAACGCCGAACGGTGCCGGTGCTCGCGCTGCAGGTGAAGACGCAGTGCAGGTGTAAGTAGGTAGGTGCAAGCGGTAGGTGCAAGGGTAGGTGCAAGTGTAGGTGCAAGTGGTAGGTGAAAATGCCCGTTAACAACGGGCACTGATTTTACTAATTATAAGAAAATACGGGAGAAGTTATCTCCTATAAATATTGTACTGAGGTTAAGGATCTCAAGAAGAAAAGGCCGGGACCGCATGAGCAACCGTTTATATATGAATGTCCCCTCTTTAGAGGTCCATTCTAACCGGCAAGTCCTAAGAAAATATTTTGTAAACAAAACTGGTTACGGAATAATTTGGAACTAAAAGTCCGTATTAGAATTCCGTTCCCTATGTTTACATTTCATAATAGAAGCCTATAAGTACTTACAGTATGAATGGATTGATCAAATCTTTGAAACGTATGCCTAGGTAGGTGCCTTGCTTATGTTGTCTAGACAGGAATAGGTGTTCTAAGTTAGTAAACCCGCGATACTAGCGCCGCGGCTGGGTAATAATTCTCTATATGAAGTTACCAGACTATTGGACTACCCGCTCTCGAACGAAACAAAATTAAGTTCATAGACTATGGTAGAAAACCATAGACATGAAGCAATTCTAGCAAACAGAATTATGATTAGAAATTATTAAATTAAGTATTATTTAAACATGAAGGATTTATAAAAACATTAAGTTAAGTTAACAATTGGCTAATTTGATCTGTTATGATTTATTTTACATCGGAAAACAAAAATAAATTCCTTCGGTTGGTTCATAGACTAAACAATCAAACAGAAAATTATCCATAGACAAAATAACGTTTGATTGATTTTTAAGAAAAACAAAGCTGTCAGTTGTAATTTAGTAAACAAAACGGAATGAATATCCCATATAATATTAAATAAGTTCTTAATTACGTTATAATAGTAATTTAAAAGATTTTAAGTTAAGTGGAAGGACAATTGTTACATATCCCCCCCGAAAAAGGAAAGATTTTCCTGTGAAAATCGTCTGAGGTCTAAAATATACTCAGTCGGTTATGTAAACATAGCTATATCTATTCTTCATCCATCATTCTTTCAAAAACCCCTCGCTGTTAACATTCATAAAAACTTTCATAATGCGGATACAGTATGTAGACTAGTAACCGCTGCCTTTCAGACAGAGTGTCAAGTGTAGTATACAAGATCACTCGAAGATATAACTAAGTTGGTATAAATTAAACAGTTAAACATGTGTACGCTCGCATATCAACCTTGTAGGTTCCTAGTTGTTAGACAATACCTATAGAAAACCAGAAGGGATGTCCAAACAGCACAGTTAGTTTGTGTCAGTTCACGAGACTGACCAACTAGGAAGTAAATAAAAGAAGTCAACAACGTTGCATTGCTTCTTACTTATAGATTGACAATAGTTTGAGAGAAACATGTATTGTTTACTTTTATCGGTACGAACGCGACGAGATGAGTACAAACTAGTTGTATTGAAGACTAATTATTTCACATTCAATTTCAATTGTATTATTTATTTATAAAAACAAAAAATATTTATTAAATTCAACTATTATATTTTTTATTTTTATTTTTATAGTTAGTAATAAAGTTAGTAAATGGTGGTTGCTCTTTTCCACTTGATTCCATATTGGCAGTAATTATTCTTTTAAGGTATTGGTAGTTTATTTTTTCTACCTTTTAATTATGTAGATAGTTGCTCTTTTCTATATAAGCAGTATTTTTTTAAGTGTTTGATGGAATCATTTTTAAAATTTGACTTACGACCAATTAGTATGTTAACGAGCGGAGCGAGGAACAACTACGAATAAGTATTAAGTTTGAAATCCTTAATATGCCAGGAGCCTAGGTCTTTACCTTGAAAATCTACGAGTTCATAGACCAAGGGTGATTTTTTAGCTTTGATGCGACATTTTATATATTTAGGAGCTAGCTTCTTTGAGAAATATTTATCTTTATCGCTCTGATAATAAGTTTTTCGCCATACTACGTCACCCACACTAAATTCTGCATCTTTGCGACGTAGATTATAAGGACCACAATTCCTAGCATGAGCTTTAATTAAGGAACTTTGAACCTTGTCAAAGATTTTTCTTAGTTTGCCGGTATTTTCGGCATAAATATCTCTAGGTGAGAAAATTATTTCGTCAGGGAGATCAACACCCTGATAGTGAGAACCACAGGTGACCATTTCTCGGCCAAAAACCAAAAAAGAAGGGGTATAACCCGTTACTTCGCTTACTGCTGTATTAAGTGCAAATTGAATTTTTGGTATATTGAGATCCCAAGTTCTGTGATCATTTTCTATGAAAGTAGATACAGCAATCATAATTGTCTTATTATAACGTTCGACGGTATTCACTTGTGGGGTATATTTGGGAGTAAATCGTACATTGGGAACTTGGTAGCGAGTAAACAATTGTTGTAAAGTTTGACTAACAAATTGTTTGCCATTGTCCATCAGGATAGTACTTGGTACCATGTACGAGAAAAACATGTTCCTCCAAAATACGTGAGATAACGTCGGCCGTTGCACGACGTATAGGAAATAAAAGACAATATTTAGAAAAACAACAAGTTATTACAAATAGCATTGTATTCTGTTTTCTAGATGGTGGCATTGGGCCAACCAAATCCATGCTAATCATCTGGAAAGGTCTGGAACATTCCTTAGGACGTCCCATGACTCCTAAAGTAGTGTGATTAGGATGTTTGTGTGAATTACAAACATCACAACTATGTACAAAATCTGTAACATCTTTTTGCATATTAGGCCAAAAATAATTTAAAGATAAACGTTTATGTGTTTTAAAAATTCCTAAGTGACCTGCAGTAGGTTCTGAATGATTATTCAATATAACAGTTTCCCGAGATTCGGCTGGAACAACCTCCTTCCATTCAAATTCCCTAGTTAGAGGATTTAAACTCTTCATGTATTTGTACAGTTTGTTGTTAGTGACTCTGTAGTTAAGAAAAGAAGTAGGGGAAGATTGACAACCGTTATATAAGTTAAGATACCACGGGTCAGTCGTAGTTACCGCAGGTAATTTGCCGTCATCGATGGCAGCAACAGAAACTGCACGGGATAGAGCGTCTGGAACGACATTGTCTCTTCCACGTCTGTGCTTTATTTCGAAATTAAACGCAGATAGGCGTATACCCCATCGCGCCAAGCGACCAGTAGGGTTATTTAAATTAAAAAACCATTTAAGAGCCGAGTGATCGGTGTAAACGAGGAACTTTTGACCATTATCCAAGTAACATCGCCAGTGTTCAACTGCTACCAAGACAGCCAAAGCTTCCCGTTCTGTTGCGCTATAATTCCGCTCCTGTGGATTGAGTGATCTGCTCATATACGCGATAACCTTTTCTTTGCCATCTATTGTCTGTGTAAGGACAGCCCCTATTCCATAATCGCTAGCGTCAGTATGGACATCAAAGGATTGGGTGAAATCAGGACACGACAAAATTGGAGACGAGACCAAACAATCTTTAAGTTTATTGAAAGCGACATTAGCCTCCTCAGACCATAGAAATGGTGGAGCTTTTTTACCTTGGGTAGTAAGTTTGTTGAGAGGAGCAGCAATGTTACTGAAGTTGGGGATGAAACGGCGATACCAAGATGCCGTGCCGAGGAAACGGCGAACCTCTTTACGATTTGTAGGAGTAGGATACTTCACTACACTTTCGACCTTCTCAGGGTCTGCATGTAAACCATTGCTGTCTACGATGAAACCCAAATATTTAAGTTTTTCTCTGAAGAAATTACATTTTTCATAATTTATAGTTAGGTTTGCCATCTTAAGTTTATCATATACTCGTTGTAAGAGCGAGATATGCTGCTGAAACGTATTTGACACTATTATTACGTCATCCAAGTACACAAATACCTTATTTTCGAACTCTGGGCCATAGAACAAGAAATCCACAAGTCTTTGTTGTGTAGCAGGTGCATTACACAAACCAAAAGGCATACACTTAAATTGGAAGGTTCCTCGAGTCGGAATATAGAATGCGGTCTTACATTTGTCCGCTGGATTAATTGGCACTTGCCAAAAGGATTTAGACAGGTCGATGCTGGAGAGAAATCTAGCGTCACGCAAATTATCTAGGATAGTAGAGATGTAAGGCAACTTATACGCATCTTTTCGAGTAATTGCGTTGAGTTTACGACTATCTAAACAAAAACGGAGCTCGTTATTCTTTTTAGGTACGAGATGAACGGGAATAGACCAAGGACTCTCACATGGTTCTACGACATCCTCTTTGAGCATTTCGTCTAGCTGTTCGGACAAAATTTTAATTTTTACGGGAGACAGGCGTTCGTATCTCAACCGTACTGGAGGTGAGTCACCAGTGTCAATAGAGTGAGTGATCAACGTGGTACGTCCTAAACCACGCTCTTCATAAGATATCGACCGAAATTTTTCTATGAGTCCATTTGCGACAGATTTTTGGTCTGTATGTAATTTAGAGTAAGAACAAAGTTTAGTTGGATCATCGAGCGATAAATTGGAAATGTTGGGTTCAAGTGAGACATCCATCAACATTTTGTTAAGTTTTGATGGAAATAGATCAAAGGACCTCCAAAAATCCATTCCGAGAATCAGATTATTCTGTATTTCTGGGACAATATAAAAAGTAATAAATCGAGTTCGATTATTAAAAGTTACAGGCAAGTAGGCACGTAACGACGTATCAAGCCTCTGACCGCCTGCTGCAGTTAATTGTAACGGAGTACAATTTTGTATTTCTATATTATATATATCAGTATGCATATTTTTCCCTATAATAGAAATGGCTGAGCCAGTATCTAAGAGACCTGAGAATATTTTATTATTTATTTCGACAGACACAAACGGCCTGGAATAATTTAACTTCGACCGCGGGGCTGAAGACAACGAGTAACAAGTAAAAAAGTTATTTACGAATGAGAGCCACTCAATCCAGTCTGCTTTGTCACTATTTATAATGTTTGTGTTTAGTTGACAAGGCGAACGTCTTCTCCAATCCCCATTAATTAGTTTTTTTGATTAAGAGTTTTATTACATTTAGGACAATCTGGTGTTTTGACACCCTTTTCACCACATTTGAAACAAACAATTTCTCTAGGTTGAGTACAATTTTTCAAATTGTGAGTATTAGTACGACAACGAGGACAATAAGTTGAATAAGGATAATTATTATCACTTACTATTGCCGCGACCTGATGTGATGGTCTCGGGTTGTTAAAGTTTGGCCGTGGTGGATATCTGGCACCAGTATTAGAGACGGCTTTATAAGAAAATTCCGGAGCTAAAGTGCTTGCGGAGGCCTGAGTAGGCTCCCGGAAACCCGAAAATTGACCATTAATCATGTCATGATTACGGCATGCAGACTCTAGAGAGTTTATAGACAAAATTGGGGAGACTGCTGCTGTTGCACCTTGGGGTTCTTAGCTAGGTGATTGGAAGTATAAACACTGAGTCTGATTTTAATGAGGTTTATTAATTAAAAATACCGCAGTAAAAATAACGTGTTGCACTCGAGACAATGGCCGGCAGAAGAGAGAGCGTGAGAGGGACAGCACGATATTACTGTCAATCTCTCACAGTCTTCCCCACTTTAATTATTGTTATATATTATTTCTACTATGGCACTATAGCTAAACTTTAAGGTTCCAAACTCTGGTCGCAGGCATTCATCTGGCTCACATGTCTTTTCCATTTTAAACCATTTACTTCAATATAATATGTGATGCCTGGCATGGATTCCTCTATTATAGTACCTAGAGCCCAGGGTTTGTAACCTTTCCTATAATCCCTAGTCATTACTTTATCTCCTAATTTAAATGTTACATTTCTTTTTCTTAAATTATAGTCTTCTATTTTATTTTGTTTTTTAAATAAGTCTTGAAATATTGGAGTTGGTCTCAAAAGCGAAAATCTATTTCTGATCTCCCTCCCCAGCATTAAACGAGCTGGTGACACACCTGTCGATTTATGTGGGGTGGTACGATAGTCCGACAAAAATATACCAATGGCAAAGTTAAGCGACTTTCCACTGTCCACTATTTTTGTTACATTAGATTTAAATGTCTCAACAAACCTTTCCGCTGCTCCATTGGTTGCAGGGTGGTATGGAGGTGTAAATGTTTGTTGTATACCAAGGGATTTACAAAAAATTGTGAATTCCTTACTTGTAAATGAAGTTCCATTGTCGGTTACAAGTTGTAATGGAAAACCAAATCTTAAAAATAATTCTTTAAACTTTTGTATTGTGAGACCACTTCCAATATTTGACATTTGAAATACTTCTGGCCACTTACTATAACTATCTATAACTATCATAAACATTTTTCCATATAATGGACCTAAATAGTCTGCATGTATGCGATACCAAGGTGATGGTGGCACAGGCCAACACTTCAGTGTTGTCTTTGGTGGGCTATTTCTGTAATTGAGACAAGATAAGCAACTTTTTGTAATATCTTCAATTTCTTTATTAAGTTTAGGCCACCAAAAATATGTCTTTGCCATTTCTATCATCCTGGTACTACCGAAATGACTCTTATGCAGCTCTTCCAAAATATTATTTCTTAACAAGGTAGGTATCAAGATCCTATGCCCCCACAATACACAATCTCTATCAATGCTTATTTCATTTCGTCTCATGAAATAGGGTAACATTTCATCATCAATTAATTTCTTTTCGGGCCATCCATCATAGCTATATCTAATAATTTTTGACAATATTTTATCTTTTTTACTTTCCTTTTTTATTTCTTCCCAATTTACTGTTTCTAAATCTGAGCAATCAATATAGTTAGTGCATATTTTGTATAAATTTTTGTTAAAATGACAATGTTTGGTAATGTTATTTTCTTTGATAGGTGACCTGGAAAGAAAATCAGCTGGATTTCTTTCCGTACTTATATGTCTAATATTATAATTAAATGCAGAAAGGAAAATGGCATAATGTTGTAAACGCTTAGCTGCCATCTTCGGAATTCCTTTATTTGGCCCTAAAATTCTGACTAATGCAGCATTGTCAGTTTCTAATTCAAACTCACGGCCATAAGTATAATTGTAAAACTTGGTAACTCCAAAGATGATAGCCATAGCTTCCTTATCTAAAGCACAATATTTTTTCTCTACATCATTTAGTTTTTTACTTGCAAATGCGATGGGTCGCACCACACCATCTAACCCACGATTGGATATTACAGCAGCCACAGCGTAGGCTGAGGCATCACATGATAATATGAGCGGCAAATCACTATTATAATGGGATAAATTTTTAGCTGACATTAATTTTTCTTTTATTAATTGATATGAGTTTTGACATTCTGTAGTCCATTTAAATTTACCTTGTTTAGTACATTCGTAAAGTGGTGCAAGAATGGTAGCCATATCTTTCAAAAATCTTGAGTAATAATTTATCTTTCCCAAAAATGACCGCAACATGGTAATATTTTCTGGTGGTGGGAGTTTTAATAGTGGATCTATGTTCTCTTTAATGATATGGATACCATTTCCATTAATTTTATATCCAAACACTTCTATTTCCTTTTTAAAAAATTTACACTTTTCTGGTTTTATTTTAAATTCTAAATTTTTTAATTTTATTAGTACTAATTCTAATGTTTTACACATGTCCTTATATGTTTTACCACTCATATATATATTGTCAATAAAAACAATTACATTTGGTATGTCTTTCAGCTGATTAGACATCAGTCTTTGAAAAGATCCGGGTCCTGTACTGACACCGTATGGTAAATACAAAAATTTATAGATTCCAAGCTCCGTTACAATAGTAGTAAGGTCCTGTGACACCGGGTCAAGCGGAGCCTGTAAATAAGCTTCCTTTAAGTCTAATTCACAATAGTATTCTCCACCCTTTAAGGTTTGGAATATCTCTTCCACATGAGGCATGGGGAAGTGGTCTACTTCCAAATATTTATTTAAGGTAACTTTATAGTCCCCACACAGACGGACGGAGCCATCAGGTTTAAGAATAGGAACCACAGGCGTTCCCCATTCACTATAATTTACAGGAATTATTCTTTTATTTTTTATCAAACGCTCTATTTCACTTTTAACCTTATCTTTTAGGGCAAAAGGAACCTGACGTGCTGGTAAGAATTTAGGTTTAGCATCACTTTTTAATTTCAAAGTGATAGACTCCCCTTTACAATTTCCCCAACCAGGTGAAAATACTTCAGTATATTTATTTTTAATAGCTATTACTGGATCACTTTGTAGGTAATTTCTATTGCTAGTTACATTATTTATTTTTAAAGGCCACAATCCGAAAATATTTAATAAATCTCTTCCTAAGATGCGAGGTTGTTCATCACCCACAATAAATAAATTGACATTTCTTTTGAGATTATTTATAGAAACAGATATATTTCTCACAATACCTATTGGTTTTGAAGTTGACTGATCAAAATTTTTGAAAATAGTGTTACATTTTTCGATAATCTTACTTGGGAAGAGATTAATTTTATCTTTTAATGTCAAAACAGTTACTTCAGAACCGGTATCTAATTCAATGTCTACAGATTTTCCTTCTATTAAAATGTTAATAATTTGTGGTGGTACTTTACATTTATTTATTGTGTTTGAGTACATACTGTATTCCTCGGCTTCACTTTCATCATTGACATATAAGTTCTTAATGCCTGACTCAATATCTAAGTCTTCCTCTGTATCTACTTTATTTGTACGCCGCGGACGATTACGACACATTTTAAAGATATGTCCCTGAATACCACACTCCGAACAGTATTTATAACGTAGTGAACACTCTGATTTAATATGATTACCTTTACCGCACACATAACACTTTATAGCACTATTGACCGCTTGCTTTTTACACTGTTGCTGACCTAACGATCGTTTTGGCTCTTGATGTTTACCTGGCGCTCTTGAATTTTTTTGTTGTGATGGTACCGATGATACGGACCTTGGCGTGAACTTCTTCTTAATGTGAAACATCTCATGTGTTTGTTTCTCTGCTGTATTCGATTGTAACAAAGCAGCCTCAACTGTTCTGGCTAACTCCACTAGCTTATCCAAAGACTTGTCTCCGTTTTTCAATAGCTCAAACTTTATTTGGGAGTGAGCGACTCCATCGATAAACTTTTCTTTCACCTGATCATCCAAATCTTTGAATTGACATTTCTTGGCTAGTCTTTTTAGTTCGATAACATAGTTTTCTATATCTTCGGTAGCATTCTGGTTACGCCTACGAAATAATGCCCTGTCTATTGGGGTTGATGTTGACTTTGTGTATCTAGACAGCAATAATTTTTTCAGTTCTTCGTAGCTTTTGGTCGCTGGTTTGTTTGGTGAGCAGAGGTGAATCAGAGTTTCAAATACTTTAGGTGACAGTTTCGTTATCAGTAACGGTGTGTGTTTCTCTTTAGGTATGTCGTTTAACACTATCACACAATCGAGCTGTTGTTCAAACTGTTCCCAGTTTTCTCCACTGAAACTATCGATGTTATAGTTACTTGTCATTTTTACCGGCTTTTTCTGTAACAATACTTCCGCTAACTGTCCGCTTATTACACTTTCACGCAGCAAACGCCGTATCACATCGATGTTTCCTTCTTCGAATTTGATATCACACTCCTTAAAGATACTTATCAAGTCGTCTTTCTTTAAGTTTTGTATCCAACTAGTTTGTTTTTGTTTTATTTGTTCTTCAAATTGTCTAATAAAATTCATTTGTTTTTATTGACATCACGACGTAATGAAGTACGTGCGTTTGTTTGACACTGACAGATAAATTGCAGTCGGTCACTGACAGATGTCGGTCTCGGTCGATAAAACAGAGAGTTTTGCATGTGCAGAGAATTTTGCAATGCACCGACACTCGGCAACTTCACTTTTGATTCTTCGGAATTTTCCAAATATTTAATTCACTTTTAGGGATGTTATATTCTTCCAACCACTGTTCCTCGTCGCCAATTTGTTGCACCTTGGGGTTCTTAGCTAGGTGATTGGAAGTATAAACACTGAGTCTGATTTTAATGAGGTTTATTAATTAAAAATACCGCAGTAAAAATAACGTGTTGCACTCGAGACAATGGCCGGCAGAAGAGAGAGCGTGAGAGGGACAGCACGATATTACTGTCAATCTCTCACAGCTGCTAATGTGGATGCGTAACGAGGACGAACATTGTGCATCAATATTTCTAGTTTTTCAGCCTCGTTTAGTTTTTTAGAGAGGCGTGAAAACATTCCCTCCATGATGGAAAGGTAGATAGTAATGTTCTCTGAGTCACCCTGAGTGCGGGCACGAATCTCCGCAATGAATTTGTAGTCAAAATCATGTACGCTAAAACATTCAATGAGTAGTGGTTCCAGTTCGGACCAAGAAGATACCTTGTTCCTCGCAACTCGGAACCAATGCAACGCATCGTCGGTGAAAATATCAAACCCTGCTGCCAAAATTTTATCATAGGTTATCCCTTTTGATTTTGTATACTCGTCTACTCTTTGAAGAAATGAACGGACACAAGTTTTACCGTTATAACGCAACTTACTGATATCAAGAGAGTTACTGCGTTCACAAGTTACATTAATAGTAGTAGGCTCTGGAACTGACCGCTGAGTTGCCACTTCTGTGGTCAAATCTCCGGGTCTTAGTTTATTTAAAGCAGTTATCTGTGTTTTTAATTCAGACCTATACGATTTTAGTGTATTTGAATCGTCTTCGCTGTCATCCAGTCTATTAAGACGATGATATAAATGATTAACCAGCGATTCCGTTCTTTTAAAATGGTTTTTTTCAAAATTTATAGTTAAGGTTGTTAACGCGTTCCCAGTGCTCTTTAAAATTGTTTTGATCTCAGCTAAGTCTTCCTCTAAATCTAGATGAGATACTAATATTAACTCTGAAGGAACCTCAACAGCTAATTTTCTCAATTGCTTACGAAGGTCTGTAGCTTTATCTGCTGGGGTCTCCCCACGCAGCCCTACTTCATAAGTAAGTTCAGGTTTCCTAAGGTTGTAAAAATTTATTGGCATCGACATTATGCAAGTTGCAAGATTTTACAGGTTAAAAAAAAAATATTTTCTAAGGTCTAACAGACTCTAAGTAGAAAAAACCGTTAATAAAGTGAAGTCTCTCTTAAGTTGAAAAAGAACCTGCAGCAGTACACAATATACAAAAAATATAAAAATGCTGGAAAAAAACAAAAAATACTCAAACAAAAGAACAAAAAGAGTGCAAGAACTACTGGCTTTCATTAATCCCGGGGGCGCCACTGAAACACTAGGTTTAGGCCTAGGTTCATAATAAGGTTTTAGAAAGTAGGGTAGCCTACCTACTTAAGTAATAAATTAAAGAGGCTTTTACAATATACAAATTTAATAACCCAAATGAATTTAAACAATTAAAAAGAAATAAATAAGTATGTTGAGCAGTTATGTTGAAGACAATTAATAATTTACAAAGTTGTAAGTTAGGTATTACAATTAAACGTTTAAAAGGGAGACGGTAGTTCTCAGGGTCGTGGAGTAACAATAAAAAGACGAGTAATTCTTGCACTAAAGAGGGAGGACTAGGACTTAGCTTGAAGCCGGAGCGGAAACGTTTGAGCCGCCAGAATGATCAGACGCCCAAGGATGCGCGGCTCGCTGCTACTGGAACGCCGAACGGTGCCGGTGCTCGCGCTGCAGGTGAAGACGCAGTGCAGGTGTAAGTAGGTAGGTGCAAGCGGTAGGTGCAAGGGTAGGTGCAAGTGTAGGTGCAAGTGGTAGGTGAAAATGCCCGTTAACAACGGGCACTGATTTTACTAATTATAAGAAAATACGGGAGAAGTTATCTCCTATAAATATTGTACTGAGGTTAAGGATCTCAAGAAGAAAAGGCCGGGACCGCATGAGCAACCGTTTATATATGAATGTCCCCTCTTTAGAGGTCCATTCTAACCGGCAAGTCCTAAGAAAATATTTTGTAAACAAAACTGGTTACGGAATAATTTGGAACTAAAAGTCCGTATTAAAATTCCGTTCCCTATGTTTACATTTCATAATAGAAGCCTATAAGTACTTACAGTATGAATGGATTGATCAAATCTTTGAAACGTATGCCTAGGTAGGTGCCTTGCTTATGTTGTCTAGACAGGAATAGGTGTTCTAAGTTAGTAAACCCGCGATACTAGCGCCGCGGCTGGGTAATAATTCTCTATATGAAGTTACCAGACTATTGGACTACCCGCTCTCGAACGAAACAAAATTAAGTTCATAGACTATGGTAGAAAACCATAGACATGAAGCAATTCTAGCAAACAGAATTATGATTAGAAATTATTAAATTAAGTATTATTTAAACATGAAGGATTTATAAAAACATTAAGTTAAGTTAACAATTGGCTAATTTGATCTGTTATGATTTATTTTACATCGGAAAACAAAAATAAATTCCTTCGGTTGGTTCATAGACTAAACAATCAAACAGAAAATTATCCATAGACAAAATAACGTTTGATTGATTTTTAAGAAAAACAAAGCTGTCAGTTGTAATTTAGTAAACAAAACGGAATGAATATCCCATATAATATTAAATAAGTTCTTAATTACGTTATAATAGTAATTTAAAAGATTTTAAGTTAAGTGGAAGGACAATTGTTACACACCGGCGGGAACCGAACACGCAACCTTCTGCATTGCAGTCGTGCTTTCGCACAACGCGCCGTGGAGGTCGTCTGTATTTCTCAGATGATGTATTTCTGTATATTCATTGAACAGGTTTAGAGTCTTTCGAACAAAAGACGATTTATGCGTAGAATTGTCTTATTCCAGTTTAGTTAAATCGAACCTTAGATAGATAGATAGATAGAACGCTTTATTGTTCTCACCAATAAATAAATTACAATTAAATAAAGTTCAAAAAATATTAATCTAGAGTGGCACAATAGGCAAAACTCAAAACTCAAAATTATTTATTCATTTAAAACGTATATTATACACACATACGTACGTTTTGAAACGTCGAGATTTTATTTTACCGAGGTTTCGGAACGCGCCCTCCGATGAGAAGAAACTCATGGGGTTTTTTTTCAATATTTTTTTTTATCATGTTTTATATTACAATCGTCATAATACAGATATCTGTAATTTGAACAGGAGCAGTTAACAATCATGTCCATGGATTCTTTTCCTCAAAATATTTAGACGTGCTATAGTACGCCTTATTACACAATTTAAGTTTTATATTTTTTGAATCTTGTAATGGACATGTCACATACGTCTTCAGGTAGTTTATTATAATAAAGTACACTAGTGCTACAGAACGACTTACTTATTTTCTGGAGCCTACTATAGGGCACAGTCAGATCATCCTTGTGTCTCAAATTAACCTGACGGACATCACTGTATTTGTGAAATTTACTTGATTTATTCTTATGTACGTATAGCAGATTTTCATAAATGTATTGAGAGTAAACAGTTAAAATGTTTATCTCTTTAAACTTTTCTTCAAGCGATTCCCTGGGGCCCATTTTGTAGATAGCTCGCACCGCTCTCTTTTGCAAAACAAAAATGGTTTCTATGTCAGCAGCACACCCCCACAACAGGATACCATATGACATCTTACCACTGTGAGTGGTCACTTCCAGGCAACCTCGGTATGGAGAGGATCACACGAATGATTGAGGGACCTAGGGCCTTAGTTAGGCATTTCATTATAGTTAGCTATTTAAGAGGACAGTCTCCATTTTCTTTCTCCATACAAACGTAGTCGACTGTTTCCTCCCTGGATAAAGACATTTTCTAATTAGAATAGTAATAAAAAACTAGGAAAAAAAAAACAAAAGGTTGGGGCATAGTCATGACAGATATAGGTTTTATGGCATAAACATATTTGCTCTAATGTCTTTATCCAGGGAGGAAAATTTAAACTACGTTTGTATGGAGAAAGAGAATGGAGACTGTCCAAGAGGACAGTCTCCATTTCATTTCATTTCAATTTAGAATTCTACTAGCTGCGCCCCGCGGTTTCACCCGCGTTAGTCTCCATCCCTTTAAAATAGAGTAGGTATACCTATTGAAATACCCGGTAGTAAAAATCAAATTTAATCGGGTAAGTTAAGTACCTACTTTTTAAACATATAAAAAACAGAGAAACAGACAGAATGACATACATTTTACTAACTATTATTATAAGTTAAGTTTAATTTCATTCAAACATCGCGAAACCTAAAGAGACCTATTATAATTCTGGTTTTACTGCCTCATCAGACTTATTTTTTTTATTTGCGTCTAAGTACAGACTTTTTGACCTACCTCCCTACCTATCTTTCCTTTATTTTAAGTATTGCCCAAAACTCGTCAGTTTTCGGCAGGTTCCGATTCCATTTGGTTTCGTGGTTTACAAAATTCAATTATCTATCCCTACAAATAAAATTCAAAGACATGGTTTTTGCATGACTGATTGATTGATTGACTGACTGACTGAACTATATATCAACGCAATTTTAAATTTGGAGAAAGTGTTTCTTGTGGTGTGTACTGTGTAGTATCCAATAAGAAAGGGTTTTAGGAAAATCCCGGGCGAACGGGACTTACGCGGGTGAAACCGCGGGACACTGCTAGTCTATAAGTAAATCTTAGTTGCGCACTTTCATACAAAATAATGCTTAGAGAGCACACCATACTGAAAATACAATCGACTTGTGGCACGGGCGCGGGCGTGGTGCGATGCGACACTCGAATTCGGTATTAAGGATTCCGTAGGTACCTTTTAAACTTGTGATAACTTCTAAACCAAATATCCGATTCGAATGAATTAAAAAGGAATTTACTTAGAAATAAATAGTTCTAATTATAAAATAAATTATTTGGATAAGGGTTTATACTATTGTAAGAATATAACCAACCTTTGTTCCTACCTACATTGTAATTAATTTTTTAACACAAAAGCTGTTATTGTGAGATAACTATAATAGTTGGATATGTTACATCGCGGCCTTTTTGGTAGATATTTATAAGAACTACAAACCTGTAGTACATTATTTTGTTCTAATATCAACAGTTTTTGCTGCGCACGCTATTTTTTATTTTGAGTTTTCTACCTTTGGTTACAATATTGCAATTTTCTTACGGATCCCTATTTTTTTTTAAATAAATTATAGCCTATGTTACTCCCTGATAATGTAGCTTTCTATTAGTGAAAGAATTTTTGGAATCGGTCCAGCGGTTCCGGAGATTACCCCCAATATACATACATACATACATACATATTTGTTACCAACGTTACCTCTTTATAATATTAGTATAGAAGATAGATTAAGAATAGAATTCTAAATTGAAATGAAGTAAATCTAACAATCTGACGTAGGTACAACAGAGTATATATATCAATAACAATGGTAGGGTGAGCACGCGTCGGGTTTTTTTTTTTTTATTTTTTTTTTTATTTACCGAATAAAACTTAAATAACATTGATTACTTAAAATTAGCATAAAAAAAACCACAGAGGTTTAAATACTAATGCTAATAATGATTAGATTGCGCTGTATGCAACGTCGTGCAATATTTATTTATTTAAGTTCTCAACACATGCATCATGGTTAACGTCACATACCACGTTCGACCGTGGCTCGAGGCTCGAGTCAACGAGAATGTCCTAATTAACGTTAGCGAGTGGTGTCCGACGCGATCGTGGAATGATGGTCACCGTACACTTGCAATAGTTGCCGTGTCCGACGCAAGCGTGTAGTCATGGTCACCGTAAACTCGAGCCAGTTACCGGGACATTCTTGGTAGAATATCGACGTCAAAAGTATCCAGTGCAGGGAGACATACCTCTTAAGCTCGTCACACACGTAGCTATAATATTTTTCTTCTATCTATCTTCTATCTATTCTATTATCATAAAGCGGAAAAGTTTGTTTGATTGTTTGTTTGTTTGTTTGAACGCGCTTATCTCAGGAACCGCTTTTCCGATTTGAAAAATTCTTTCAGTGTTAGATAGTCCATTTATTGAGGAAGGCTATAGGCTGCTTTTGATCCCGATAATCCCACGGGATCGGGACTTACGAGGGTAAAACCGCGGGACACAGCTAGTTAATTTTATTAATATGCCGTGCTATAATAAAATATAGCATTTATTATAGCTGCGTGTGTGGTGTACTCGAATATCTGTATAGAAAATATATCGTAATTTGCCTATCTATAATTTATATTAATATACTAGCTTCACCCGCGTAAGTCCCGATCCTGTGGCAATATCGGGATCAAAAGTAGCCTATAGCCTTCTTCAATAAATGGACTATCCAAAACTGAAAGAATTTTTCAAATCGGAACAGCGGTTCCTGAGATTAGCGCGTTCAAACAAACAAACAAAAAAACAAACAACCTCTTCCGCTTTATAATAGTAAAATAGATAGATATTATAGCTACGTGTGTTCGGGGCTTTAGGGCGGACTTGCCCAAACTTGAATAACTGTTATTCAAAGAATAAAATGCCGTTTTTAGGATTCCGTACCCAAAGGGTAAAGACGGGATCCTGTTACTAAGGCTTCGCTGTCTGTCTGTCCGTCTGTCACCAGGCTGTATCTCATGAACCGTGATAGCTAGGCAGTTGAAATCACAGAAGATGTATTTCTGTAGCCGCTACAACAACAAAAACTAAAAACAAAATAAAATCTATATTTAAGGGGGGCTCCCATACAACAAACGTTATTTTTGACATAAAAACGCAACGATACCGCAATGTATTTTAACTAGTGGCGTCATCTAGTGATGGAGTGATAGCCTGTTTTGTTCACGGATTGGTTGACCCAGTGTTCATTTTAGGGTTCCATACCCAATTGTGATATTGGAACGGAAACTTCGTGCGCGAGTCCGACTCGCACTTGGCCGGTTTTTGGTATAATAAAGTGCTGTTTTATCTGAAAGTGAATGTAAACTCTTTAAAATGGAACATACATAAAAAACATTAAAAAAAATATTCCGACGAATTGAGAACTTCCTCCTTTTTTGGAAGTCGGTTAAAAGTACCAAGAGAGTGTGAGGTATGTATAGTCTCTATTCGAGTATCAAGGCGTACAATCGCTGTATATTACAATCGATCATTAAACTTCACAGGGTTACTGGTACTTATGCTTATGCCCGACTGTGCCATTTTCGACCATTCGTGTCAAAACATTTTTTCATCCCATCTATTCGAAAAGAGCTAGTCTAATCCCTGTAAACAGGGCCTGAAGTAGCGCTTTGCTGGCGATGTTCCTAGCAGGCATTTTAATAGCTCATTATTGCCCTGTTAGCAGGGCAATAATGAGATCTGAATTTGGAATGTGAATATTTTTAAAAAGTTTTAATTAACAAAGAGTTCCTATCACCGTACTGCGTGTCTGATAGGTAGGTAAGTGATGGGTGTTCGACCGTACAGGTAGAATATTGGTAAAATGGAGGGTTTTGGTAGAAAATGGTAGGTTTTGGTAAGAAATGGTAACGTTAGTAGAAATTGGTAAGTTTGGTAAAAATGGTAGGTATTGGTAGAAAATGGTAGTTTTTGGTAGAATTGGTAGTTTTGGGTAGAAAATAGTAGGATGTAGTAGAAGAATCCCGAGCGTAAGAATCACTTGCTCCTCTCTGGATTCAAAAAACACTCTCGCCGTAAAAATAGTCTTTTCTCCCTTGGTATACAATCTTCTATTATCGAATGTTTCTTATCTGTGAACGGATAAGGGCTGAGCGATGATGATGGTAATAATCAGTAACCCTCAAGTAGTGTTCTAGAAAGCAAACAATTTGTATGAAAAGTAAAAATAGTTAATCATTGTAATCTGCTTTGTAAACTGGATAAATAAAATAAAACGGGTGTGTCGACAGAAGTAAAAACTTATTTTGGCGCGACCGACATTTTTTAGATGGGTACTAGTGGTATTGGGTTATGGGAATTGTATTTTTCATCCCATCTATTCGAAAAGAGCTAGTCTAATCCCAGTAAACAGGGCCTGAAGTAGCGCTTTGCTGGCGATGTTCCTAGCAGGCATTTTCATAGCGTTTTTTCTCCCTGCTAGCAGGACAATACAATCAAAAATAGTAGATTGTATAACAAGGGAGCAAAATAGTATTTTTACGGCGAGGGCGTTACTTTGAATCACGAGCAAAGCGAGGAATTCTAGAATAGAATCCCGAGCGTAGCGAGGGATTCTAACGTAGAATTCTGAGCGCAGCGAGGGATTCAAAGTATACATCGCCCGAGGCAAAAATAATTTGCTCTCGAGTCATATACTCTACTTTTCATCCCCTTCTATGAGAAAATAAATAAGATATGGTGTTACGTAATTCGTGAATATACCTATTTACTTAAACAAAAATGTTGGGTATAAAATTTTAATATCACGTTTATTATACAGAAGCCCTCTATAAATATTTGTTGGTTGTTATAGCGGCTACAGAAATACATCATCTGTGAAAATTTCATATAAATACTAAAAAAATAAGCAAAATAAATAAAACAAATGAAACTAATGAAACTAACGAAACTAACGAAACTAACGAAACTAATGAAACTAACGAAACTAACGAAACTAACGAAACTAATGAACTAATGAAACTAATTAAACTCATGAAACTAATGAAACTAAGAAACTAATGAAACTAATGAAACTAATGAAACTAATGAACTAATGAAACTAATGAAACTAATGAAACTAATGATCCTAATGAAACTAATGAAACTCATGAAACAAATGAAACTAATTGGTGGATTTCGTTTTTAAACGAAATGTTTATAATTTAAAAGTAGGGTAGTTTGTTTTCTTTCCGATCGAGTTTTACCTTACCTACCCACATCCTTCCTTGTCAAGCATTTTACTGAAGGAAACCAGTAGTGAATCGAGTGGTGAGAGAGTTGAGCTACCGAAAAGCCGACGTACATACGTGTTCGCAGAGACAAATTGTGAAATACTATCTAGTGTTAACTATATCTAGTGTTTTCTTAGTATATTTAAGTGCAGTGCCACGGACGTTCTATTTGAGTGTATATAAGACTCCGGCCGGAGCGATTAACCAGGACTTTTGGACTACGGAAGAATCCAGGTACGTAATGCTTGACCTCCATTTGCCCTTACCTGTTATCGCTTCTAACTCGAAGGAAAAAATAACTCAAGTAGGTCTGTGGGCTGTGTTTTGTAGTTAGCACTCCCCTCCAATAAAAAATACAGTCCACTAATTATCGAATACTTTATCTATTGAACCTATCTCTCGCACCCCCCTATTTATTAGGGATTTATATATAGAAATAGTGACGTTGTTATTTAGCGCCACCATTCTTTTTTGGTCCTTTCGAACCGGATCTCGGTGTCTGCGATCATTATTTTTTTATCACTACGACTCGGATCTCGGTGGCTGCGATCATGCTCTTTTGATCACAGCCCCCTCGCTATTATAACTTTCAAGTAGGTACGTAACCGCATGGTCATAACTTGTTCGGTCATTGTATTACGCAGATTAAATAGTTGTCGTTTCTTTTATATTTACCCGCACCGACAGCTATTTATTTTGTTTTGATTTTTATTCCCCGCACCGCATTTGTGTAATACAATCGTTTTAGTTATTTCCAAAAAATTGTAACACGTGTTGGATTTTGGATTCCATTTTGAATTCGTATTTCATACTTTCACGATTTACTTAGGTACTTACTCCGTTCGTTGGTCGGTGAACATCGGCAACGTTCGACTCGCTAATTTTTACTCACCGCGCGATTGTCTCAGCTAGCGTATGCTACCCGCTATATTATTTTAATTTTTCGCTACTTACTATAATTATAATTTCGCAACGCAATAATAACTTATCATCGGTTATATCGGTACTCACTACTCACTCATACTTCACCCGCTATTAATATATTTATATTTGAACCCGCTGTTTATTTATATAAATTTGAACTCGCAATTTTAAGTTCAAAATCCGCCAATTTATTTTACACGCTAATATATTTAGTCACCCGCATTCTTTTCTATAAAAACCATCTGTGTTTTTTCTCGCTACTTATGTACTACTTATTTACTACCACTTACGCTACTTATATTTTGTCACGCTAAATATACCAGTTTGTATATTTTCATAGTTTCATACTTTTATACCCGCATTCCTTTTTTATAATTCAAAATGGTAAAATCTAAAAGGAAGGGAAGTAACGCTTGTTTCGAGGAGAATATTGATATAAATAAAAATCAACTTACTATTTATAGTGTAAAACGCGATGTTATTTTTAAACGCTTAGAAAACATTTTCGATATCGCGCAAAAGGTACAAATAGACCCGAATCTTTATAAAACCTTTTGTGCATCCGCATCTAATATAGATAAATTACGTAATGATTATCAGGACATTTTAGACTCGTATAACATGTTGAATTTGCAATTAAATCCCGATTCAGATGTAGATTATGATTCTTGGACTTCATTTGAAGAAATGTACTGTTTCGTCAAACAAATGTTACTCGATTTTGAGAAAAACAATTCACAGCATCGCAACCTATCCGCGCCTTCGAATTCTAAGCCTCGTCTTCCACCTATTGACCTTATGTCTTTCAATGGGGATGTCAAACATTGGCCCCTATTTTATCAACAATTTAAAAGTATGATTCATGATAACTCAATGCTGACTGATAACGAAAAGGTATTTTACTTAGTTAGCAAATTGAACGGTCAGGCTTCGTGCGTGTGCGCAGGGCTGGCTCCGACCGCAGAAAATTATATTATTATATGGAACGCCCTCGTACAAAGATATGACGATCCTCGTTCCCTCGCTTGTACCTACCTTAATCAGCTGTTACATTTTAAACCGCTACCTAACACTAGTTCTACTGGACTAGATTCATTTATTAATAATTTTGATTCCTCTATAAAAGCGCTCAAGCAACTAAAATTAAGCGACTTAACTGATTTTATATTCTTGCATTTGGCTATTCAAAAGTTAGACCCAGAAACAATCAAACTATTTGAAATTACCTACCGCAAAGAAAAAATACCAACGTATCATAATTTAATTGAATTTATTAAAGAACAAAGTAAAGTTTTATCTCGATCTTTGTCCAATAATAAACCACTAAGTAATTATTCGCAACCACTATATAAACAAAATCCGAAGCACAACCCTACACCTTGTTCAAAGTCTTTTGTAAACAAGGACTTGGAGTGTGGCACAAGCGCACGCGATTTTAAGTGCACTTTGTGCAATAATAAGCAACATGAACACATGTACTCATGTCCATCTTTTATGAAATTGAACCCGCATGATCGCTATAATTTTATTAAAAATAATATTTATTGTAACAACTGTTTAAGCGTTAGACACAAAACTTTTAATTGTACTTCTAAACATTCTTGTTCTCATTGTTCTATGCGGCACCACTCATTATTGCATTTCAATACTCCCGCTAAATCTATAAATAATTGTAATATTGGTGCATCAGTGGTGTCCAACCCCGCCATTATTTCCGCTACCGCTCGTGACGCGTCTCCCAACCCTATGCTGGGCAGTCATGTTGAATTTAATATCCCGCTCGAGAAAAATGCATCGGTGTGTACCGTATCATATGATCGCACCGATTGCACTCAAACTACTACCTTATTAGGTACCGCTAAAATTAAAGTTGTAGATCACTTTAATAAAATTCACTACTTGAGATGTTTGGTAGATCCTGGATCTCAGAGTGATTATATTACCGCTAATTGTTGTAAGCGCTTATCGCTTCCCATTTGTAAACAAAATCGCTATACGGAAGTTCAAGGTATAGGAGGAGCCTCGCAAAAAATATTAGGTATCACCGCGCTCAGGTTTTCTTCGCGCCATGATAATAAGTGCGAATATTCTATATCTCCTATGATTGTAGATCGCATTACGTCACAGTTGCCCGACGCGCGTGTCGATATTTCAGCTATGAATTTTATAAACAATTTACCGCTCGCTGATGATGAATTTTTACAACCTGGACCGATTGATATTCTGTTAGGTGTAAAACTTTATTGTGAAATTTTACTTTTTGATAAAATTAAAAACTCAAATGATAACATGCCCTCCGCCTTTGAAACGACCTTAGGTTACCTAATTATGGGTGACGCTCCTATTATTTTCCCGCATCCCGCAACTCGCACACTGTGTGCTTTTACTTCTGACCCGCTGCACCAGATTGTCGAGAAATTTTGGGCGGTCGAGGAACTACCCTCCCGCAAGTTTTTAAGTCCTGACGACCAACAGTGCGAAGATATTTTTACTTCTACGACTGTTCGTAACAAAGATGGCAGTTATTCTGTTGATCTTCCTTTTAAAGATGACCCCCAAAAATTAGGCAATTCTTATATAACCGCTAAAAAACGTTTTTTATTTCTTGAAAAGAAACTCGCCAATAACCCCGCTTTAAAATCAAATTATGATAAGATATTTCGTGATTACCTAGATAAAGGTATTCTTACCCGCACCGCACCTGAGGAATGTTACCTCCCAGGATTTTATCTCCCGCATCATCCTGTAGTTCGCGAGGACAAGTCGACCACGAAGGTTCGTCCTGTCCTGGATGGCAGCGCCAAGTCTGATACAGGGCTGTCATTAAATGATATTTTGCATACTGGATGCAACCTACAAGCTGATATATTTCACATTCTTTTGAATGTCCGCATTTTTCGTATTGCATTTTTTGTAGATGTCAAACAAATGTATTTGTGTATTTTTACGAATTCTTCACACCGCAAATATCAACGAATTTTATATCGCTTTTCTAACGAGGACCCCCTCGAGGTTTTAGAGTTCACTCGGGTCACCTTTGGCCTTAGATCCTCTCCGTTTTTGGCACTCCGCACGCTACGTCAGTTAGCTTGTGACGAACGTCACAATTTTCCAAATGCGGCTTCAGTTCTTGAACGAGACATCTATATGGACGACTTGGCTTCTTCTGTTTCCTCTCTCGATGACGCAGTTAAGACAGCACACGAGTTAATCCAACTCTTCAAAACTGGTGGTTTCGATCTAATAAAGTGGACTTCTAATTCTTCTCAACTTTTAGAACACATACCAGAATCGCACCGGCAACCTGAATTTATTTCATTCGACGATGAAAACACGTTTAAAATATTAGGTTTGCGCTGGTTACCCGCACAAGATAATTTTATTTTTGATATTTCTACCCCGCAATTTGTTTGTACTAAACGCACTATTTTATCCGCTACCGCACGTCTTTACGATGTTCTAGGACTCGTCGGACCTATTATTCTTTTCGCTAAATTATTAATTAAAGAGCTTTGGCTTCTCGATCTTGATTGGGACGATGTGCCCCCAACACGCATCATTAATTTATGGCAACAATATTTATTGGAGTTACCTCAAATCTCCCGCATTGCTTTTCCGCGTCATGTAGGTATAGAAACTGGTTCCGTAGTTTCTTTAATTGGCTTCTCAGACGCAAGTGAATCCGCATACGGCTGTGTTATTTATTTACACGTCGTAAATGGCAAAACTCCCCCTGTTGTCACGTTATTATGCTCGAAATCTCGAGTCGCTTCCGCCAAACCTAAAATTACTCTTGCCCGCTTAGAACTAAACGGAATCCTTCTACTCTCACGCCTACTTAAAATTGTCTATGACACTATATCGGCTAGGCATAAAATAAATAATATTTTCGCCTTTTCCGATTCGGAGGTCGCCCTATGTTGGTCTGTTGCCTCACCACATAGGTTCGATACTTATGTCGCAAACCGCATCTCACAGATTCAGGCGCATATTTCCCCTGATGACTTATATCATGTTCCTGGCACACAGAATCCTGCAGACTGTGTGTCCCGTGGACTCACACCATCGCAATTAATTAACCACGATTTATGGTTTAAAGGACCGTTCTGGCTTTCTCTGCCTATAGACAATTGGCCCATTCAAAAATTTGTACCTAACAGGTCATCTTTGCCTGAAGAAAAAACCATGTCTCATATCGCAAAAACCAATAAAGATATCGAATTCGAGAACCCGCTATTAAAACTCGCATTTAGATGTTCCACCTGGAACAAACTTCTTCGAGTCACGGTCTACGTGCTAAGGTTTGTTAAAAAACTACCGCTAAATAATATAATTACCGCTAATGATTTACATGCAGCAGAGTTAGAATTAATTCGTGTCTTGCAAACCGCTCACTTTTCGGATGATATTAAGAATATTTCTAAAGGCCAATTGTGTTCTGCTAAATTACAAAAATTGTTCCCGTTTTTGCGCGACGGGATTTTACGTGTTGGAGGTCGCCTATCGAACTCAACACTTGATTACTCATCAAAACATCCAATATTGTTACCTAGACAGGGACGTATTGTCGAGTTGTTAATTGACTCTTACCATCGTGATAACTGTCACGCTGGACCACAATTATTAACCGCTATTTTAAAATCTAAATTTTGGATTATATCCGCTAGGCGTGTGATTCGGCAACGCATTCATAAATGCAATAGTTGTTTTAAATTAAATCCAAAATCTAGTTTCCCGCTAATGGCTGATTTGCCTAAGTGTAGGTTAGAACAATGTAAAGCGTTCTTACACACAGGTGTAGACTACGCCGGCCCGCTTTACGTGACTCCATATCGCAAGCGCGGGATACGTAGCGTTAAGGCATACCTATGTCTATTTATATGTCTAGTAACTAAGGCAGTTCACCTCGAACTTGTTTCTAGTTTAACCGCAGCTTCATTTATTGATGCTTTTAAGCGATTTTTATCGCGTCGTGGCCCTTGTTCGTTTTTATATAGCGACAATGGCACGAATTTTGTTGCTTCTAAAGCTTATTTTAATGAACTTCACGAGTTATTAAAATCTAACGAGTATTATAAAACCTTTAATGATGAACTCGCGAAGAACCGCATCACGTGGAGAATGAATCCTCCCACGGCAAGCCACTTTGGAGGCATTTGGGAAGGGAATATTAAAAGTTGCAAGTCCCTTCTCTTTCGCATAATCGGGAATCAGATCCTCACTTTTGAGGAAATGTCTACCGTTTTAACTCAAATCGAGGCCGTGCTAAATAGCCGCCCTCTTTATATATTAAGCTCTGATCCATCAGAGCCTCTCGCTTTAACACCTTCTCATTTTTTATCTACCGCGCCGCTAGAATGTTTACCGGCTGCTGATTTAACTGAGCAACGAACACATCTTTTGTCCCGTTTCTCATTAATGGATTCTCTTGTGCAGTCTTATTGGAAGCGATTTAAATCGGAGTACTTACATAATTTACAAATGCGTGAAAAATGGAATACGCCTTCGAATCCAATCCAACTCGGTACAATCGTGTTATTAAATGTAGATAACGCTCCACCCTTGCAGTGGCCGCTAGGAATTGTCACAAAGTTGTTCCCTGGTAGGGATGGAGTAACTCGCGTTGCGGAGATAAAAACTAAAACAGGCGTTTACAAGCGCCCTGTCATGCGGTTATGTCCGCTTCCGACTCAATAAGAGTCTATCTTTCTTTAGTTGTCTATTAAGACAAAATTAAGTTAGGTTTAAGTTATTTTATATTCCCGCTATTTTGCTATTTTTAGTATTTCAACCAAACTATCAAAGTTTGTGTCGCTAGTTTAGATTCCCGCTCTTATTTTATTTCTAGTTTATTTTTACTAGATATATTTCGTTAATTTTTAGATCCCGCTATAGTTTTAACCACTAAGCTCACACGATTCATGTGTTTTCCGCACTATTGCTAATTGTTGGCAATGGTTTTCTCCTTTTTGAAGGGTAACTTCAAGCCCGGGGGGATGGTGGATTTCGTTTTTAAACGAAATGTTTATAATTTAAAAGTAGGGTAGTTTGTTTTCTTTCCGATCGAGTTTTACCTTACCTACCCACATCCTTCCTTGTCAAGCATTTTACTGAAGGAAACCAGTAGTGAATCGAGTGGTGAGAGAGTTGAGCTACCGAAAAGCCGACGTACATACGTGTTCGCAGAGACAAATTGTGAAATACTATCTAGTGTTAACTATATCTAGTGTTTTCTTAGTATATTTAAGTGCAGTGCCACGGACGTTCTATTTGAGTGTATATAAGACTCCGGCCGGAGCGATTAACCAGGACTTTTGGACTACGGAAGAATCCAGGTACGTAATGCTTGACCTCCATTTGCCCTTACCTGTTATCGCTTCTAACTCGAAGGAAAAAATAACTCAAGTAGGTCTGTGGGCTGTGTTTTGTAGTTAGCACTCCCCTCCAATAAAAAATACAGTCCACTAATTATCGAATACTTTATCTATTGAACCTATCTCTCGCACCCCCCTATTTATTAGGGATTTATATATAGAAATAGTGACGTTGTTATTTAGCGCCACCACTAATGAATCTAATGAAACTAATGAAACTAATGAACTAATGAAACTCATGAAACTCATGAAACTAATGAAACTAACGAAACTAACGAAACTAGCGAAACTAGCGAAACTAACGAAACTAACGAAACTAATGAAACTAATGAACTAATGAAACAAATGAAACTCATGAAACTAATGAAACAAACGAAACAAACGAAACCAACGAAACTAATGAAACTCATGAAACTAATGAAACTAATGAACCTAATGAAATTAATGAAACTAATGAACCTGATGAAACTAATGAAACAAATGTAACTAATGAAACTAATGAAGCAAATGAAACTAATGACACTAATGAAACTGAAACTAATGACACTAATGAAACTAATAAAATAAATAAATTCTGTGAACAACACACAGCGCCATCTAGCCCCGTGGTAAGCCAGTAATTCATATAATTTACGTTTGATTTCTATGAATGATACATATGTTCCAAATTCAAATTTACTTTGCTCCCGGCTGTTTTATTTTGCTCCCGGCTGTTTTACTTTGCTCCCGGCTGTTTATCTTAACAGAAAAGAGCTACTTTGGTCGCACTTATAGAGGACCAAAGCGACACTTTTCGAATAGATGGGATGAAAAAGAGATTTAAATTTGGAATGTGAATATTTTTAAAAAGTTTCAATTAACAAAGAGTTCCTATCACCGTACTGCGTGTCTGATAGGTAGGTAAGTGATGGGTGATAGACCGAGCAGGTTAAGCAACACATGTGTCTGATAGGTGAGCGATGGGTGTTCGACCGTACAGGTAGAATATTGGTAAAATAGAGGGTTTTGGTAGAAAATGGTAGGTTTTGATAAGAAATGGTAACGTTGGTAGAAATTGATAGGTTTGGTGAAAAATGGTAGGTATTGGTAGAAAATGGTAGTTTTTGGTAGAAAATAGTAGGATGTAGTAAAAAATGGTAGTTATTGATGGAAAATGGTAGGTTTGGTAGAAAATGGTAGTTTGGTAGAAGAAGGCAGGTTTTGATAAAAATTGGTAGTTACTGGCAGACGGGAACAATGGTCAAAGTACGTTACTCATTTTCTCATAGAGGGTGATAAAAAGTAGAATGTTACCTCGGGAGCACTATTTTTCGCTCGAGTGAGATACTTTGAATCCCTCGATTCGTTCAGGATTCTACTAAAGAATCCCTCGCTTCTCTCTGGATTCAAAAAACACTTTCGCCGTAAAAATAGTCTTTTCTCCCTTGGTATACAATCTACTATTAATACAAAAATATATATGTATATATAGCTGACCCGGCTAACGTTGTTTTGCCTTATAAATTATAGATAGTAGCCGATTCTCAGACCTACTGAATACGAAAAAAAAATTTCATAAAAATCGGTCAAGCCGTTTCGGAGGAGTACGGTAACTAACATGGACATGTGACATGGAAATTTTATATATTAGATATGTCGGAGTTAAGCTAACCAAACTCCTTACTAGAAGAATCGGATCGCCAGTGTTATTTGTGACGCTGACAGAGTCTACAGCGGCGACGTGTTGTGGTTGTTGGTTGCTAAGCAACGGATATCATTCATCTGGGGACGGTCGTGATGGCTGGTAGAAACTGTCTCGCGTTCCGTATTCTTTCTATGTGAATAAATTGTTAACTACCATATGATTTGAACGTTGATTATACCCAGTACCCCATCATAGTTGTTTTCATTGAGCCGACATCTACCCAAGTACGCCCACTAGAAGCCCAAGTATGCCCACTAGGAGATATACGATAGCAATTACAGAAGTAAAGCACCCTCCTGACGACATCAGCAACCTCATGACGACATATATTTCTTTAGTATTCATGACTTGTATCATGGATTTTGCGACAATACGCCGAGTTACAGGTTTAGTATTTAGACCGAGTCGAATAAAACAAGGCAGATGAAGAAAAATAGATCACACGCTGTAATAAAAAAGTAAAGAACGAAGCATCTACTTGCGCTCGCACGCACACATCTACTCCGCTCACACAAAGACAAAGCGGGGCGGCCGAGACAGGAACAATTTGTCTAAATACCTATCTTTCAAAAGTATGTCAGCACTCTTATTGTCTAAATACTATAAATGAGAAAGTAACTCGGTCTGTTACGCTGTCTCGTCTAAATCGCTGAACCAATTTTGATGGATTTTGGTACAGAAATATATTATTATAGGACCTTGGAGAAGGATATCGGCTTCTTTTGATCCTAATATGTTTGTGGATCTAGTCTTACGAGGATGAAATCGCGGGACGCCGCTATAGAATATAAAAAGGTCTATTGCTATTGAATAAACCTTTTTATATTTAATTTTATGTTGTAATTTTATATATTGTACCGTAAATAATAAAAATAAGCAAACAATCTCTAAATTGAATAATTCATGAAAAACCTGCTTGATACTAATGATAATAAACAATAAATACTACATTGGCAATGTGCAACAATACTTCGTGGTTCGATGCCATGGACAAAAAAAAAGAAATGAGGTTCCGGTTAGCGCATTTTCAAAGGACTTGCTCTATATAAAAGCATCGAGAAGACAGATTCGAATTTTAAAATCTCTTTCCACGCTAGGGCGCAAAATGCGATTTTGCACGCAGAAGTCAGCATTTAAAACGATCCTTTCCGAGTTGTGAGGTGAAAATATTATTTTTGATTCCTAAAATGGATTAACGGTCACCAAATTCTGCCTAACTCAAAGATTAATATTACTACCAAAAATTTTACTCCAAAATAGTTTGAAGTCATCCAAAATACATTCTAAACCACGAAAAAAACTATACGGAGCACCCCGACTTGGTTAGGTTAGGTTAATGTTAGAACATGATTACGCGCAGCGCTTTGGCG
Source organism: Idaea biselata (assembly GCA_958496205.1). Classification (NCBI taxonomy): domain Eukaryota; kingdom Metazoa; phylum Arthropoda; class Insecta; order Lepidoptera; family Geometridae; genus Idaea; species Idaea biselata. The sequence goes on from OY292395.1 coordinate 43,609,787, forward strand.
AGCGAGCGAAGCGAACGTGCCGCGGCAGCGGTCGCCAAAGCGCCTTATTCTGTAAATAAAAAAGGCGTGATGTATAAAAATCACACTGTATAAAATGAAATAAACATTTGCTAAATAATGTTTTATAGCCCAGTATCGAGAAATATTTTAGCGATCGTTAGCTTTTTAGCCTAGCAAAAATTACCAAATTAGAACTCATGGTACCTATAATATAATTGGTAACATCTAAGTAGTGACAATATATATAATCTTTAGTCTAAAGTGTATTTTAAAGGCGTCCATATATTTTTATGGCAGTCATTGATACGAAAAAATGGTTTTATTTCATAATATTTTAGGAAACGTAATTTGGTGACCATTTATCCATTTTTGGTAACTGTTTAGAATTTTTTGGTAATAAAATAGGTACTTTTTTGGGCGGCGTTTAAACACAAGCCTTTTATTATTTGTAATCACGAATTTTGTTCAAAAACATCTCCCATAGTTCCAATACATAATGTGCGCGACAGGTGGAGCCCATGAAATGGGGCCAAGTCATCTAATCCACGAGTTTGTTAACTCTCTAGTTCGGAACGCTCCGGGAGCGCTCTAGGAACTCTTAGGCCAGGCAGCAGGGAGTTTCCCTCTTATGTAGCCTTGCAAAAGGTGGTGTAACAAATTTTATGATTTTATGTTATTTAGCTAAGTTAGCTTGACATAAACTCAATTGTTTGACCTTGGGGCACGACATGGGCATGACATGACCTTGGGCATGTATGGACAGAATGTAAAAGTTCTTGACTACTACATACTGTTCTTAGACACTTTTGTCATATCACTTACTATCGAGACACTATGTGCAAAAAACGAAATATTAGCAAAATATCGGACATACCCCGTCGTGCCCCAAGGTCAAGAAATTGAATTTATATCAAGCTAACTTAGCTAAATAACATAAAATTATAAAATTTGTTACACCACCTTTTGTAATGCGATTTCCCTGCTGCTTGGCCTATCTCTTACTGTGAGACGATATTGTGCTATGTGCTAGTGTAATAAAGATGAACTATGGGAGATGTTTTTGAACAAAATTCGTAATTAAAAAAAATTAAAATGTGTATTTTTTCCTTTGAATTTTCACTCCATTTTTCCCATAGGCCTTATTTTTGACAAGTTGGTAGATTTTTATGCTACATGGAATACACCGTTGTAATAAGGGGTGTCAAGAGCAGTTTTTAAGAGTATTTGAACTACTCGATCACTATTAGTTTTTTTTTTAGAATGATGTTTAGTTGACCTTTCGGACAACATTTTTTTATTTTCTTAACTTGAGAGCCCATAACTAATTATTTTCTCATTATTTTGGATTACCAATGCCTTCGATAGATCAAGGATACATCTGGGATCAAAATCGAATAAAAAGTTTAAGCGAAAACATGTACAAAAATAAGTTGTAAGGGTAAAGAGGTAAAATTTGGGAAAAAAATAAAAAATCACAAAAATAATCATTAAAAAAATGTGAAGAGTTAGGGTCTTTTCCTTCAAATTGTATTTTACAAATAGGTCCACCTATACCCCCACCAAGTTTGTCTAACCCTCCACCATACACCCTGTATAAGAAATATATAACTGCTAAATCTTCAAGATTTAGCATTGAAAATCCCTGTCGGGCTCATCAAAATCCATTATACTATTCATGAATAGTATAATGGATTTTGCGATCCGTTACAACACGCCGAGTTACAGGTGTAGTATTTGTCTGTTACGCTGTCTCGTCTAAATCGCTGAACCAATTTTGATGGCTTTTGGTACAAAGATATATTATTATAGGAACTTGGAGAAGGATATCAGCTTCTTTTGATCCTAATATGTTTGTGGATCAAGTCTTACGAGGATGAAATCGCGGGACGCAGCTATAGAATATAAAAAGGTCTATTGCTATTCAATAAACCTTATATATTTAATTTTATGTTTATATTTAATTTTTATAGCAATAAACGTTTTATTGCTAAAATCGAATCACATTTACCATAATTTATTTTTTGCAATACCTAACTCTTAAAATATTAAAAATAAGTGTTTTGTATTTTGATTTTTCTTCTGTTTTTGTTTTTATAATAAACTTACCATAATAAATAATGTTTACAATCATCACAGCTGCAATTGTTTTGGGATTTTTAACTCAAACAGAAAGCAAGACAGCTCTTCGAGTGATATCGGGCCGCGATGCCAGCCCCGATGAATATCCATATGTTCTTAGTCTACAAAGGAAACATACATTAAAATTCAGCAACACGAGTGAAACACAAATTGTATTTACTAGATTTTGTACAGGATCGCTCATTACATCAACATGGGTGTTGACCGCAGCACATTGTTTGAAGAACGGAAAGTTAAGCTCCACGTTTGTGAGATATGGAGATATGACAATACACTTTACCAAGGCCATGCAGTTCTATATACAAGTTCTGAAACAGGTACTGCATCCTGATTATAAGATGATAAGTTACAGTTTTGGACATGTACCTCTAAACGATATAGCATTAATGCAGACAGAATCAGCAGTTCCTGTTCCAGTTGGTAGACTATCTGCTATCGATTACCCAACCCTCTTAGGATCGCCGGTCACTTTTGCTGGATTTGGATCGACAAAGTTTAATTTTGTATTTAATGTAGAAGATGAAATGAGACCACTGCAAGTTGGTGAGGGTGGTATCATACCTTGCTCGGAAGATGTGGTCAATAGAGGTTTGTGCGTTGCCGCAAAATGTAACAATCTCAGGCAACATACCTTCCATGGAGACTCTGGTGGACCATTATTTTACAAAAACCATATTGTAGGGGTTCATGATTTTGTCTTTTACGATTTATTAAATCAAAGAATTTTATTTTCATTCCATACTCCTGTGAGTCACTATCTGGAATGGATTAACATTGTTATACGCTGATCGTAGTGTGATTAATTTACATATGCATATAAAATATTTTTTTAAGTATAATTTATATTATATAATTTATATTATACATATATTATATTATATTATTCGGATTAAGATTTTACTTTTATAGGGTCCCCACCACAAGGTTTTCCAAAATATTAATTCGAAATGAAATAAAACGAACATTTTTTTTCATTTTTCCAGCGTAAATTACTAGTTTACATCTCATTTGTTTTATATGTGCTACCTACCTTGAATTTAGGGAGATTTGTATATGAAGAATGAATGAACGACCTTTCCTGAATTCACGGTTTAGGGTATAGCACATTCGACACACATAATATCGATATTAAGGTAGAAAACTAAATTTTTCATAATTTATTTTGGTATTAAGTTTGTATGGAAATGGTAACAGTCGCCGCGTTCTTAAAGCAAGACTTTTTTGTTTTGCTACCAACATTACAGATGCAACACACTATACCTCGCACAGTTTTGTAAGTAATTACTTTTTATTAGGTTATCCAAGGTATTTCAAATCACAACAAATATAGTAATCTGAGGTCAATTAATATATTGGAAACGGGTTGTTTAAGAAATTTCAGTCCAAACATTTTTTTTTACTTTTTATTACTGGTTTTGTCAATACACAAAAATGCCGCTTGATTCGTCCAAACCAGAATAAACAATTCTCTGCATAAATCGTAATTTTTTGGGTTCCGTAACCAAAGCGTAAAAACGGTAAATTCTGTGAACAACACACAGCGCCATCTAGCCCCGTGGTAAGCGACTAAGCTTGTGTTACGGTGACTAGACAACGGATGTAATACTTATATTTACTATTTTTTTTAAATACATACATATTATACATAGAGGAACACCCAGAACAGACACAAATTTATTTTTTAAGCATAAAAATACTTGCACCGGCGGGAACCGAACACGCAACCTTTTGCATTGCAGTCGTGCTTTCGCACAACGCGGCGTGGAGGTCGTCTGTATTTCTCAGATGATGTATTTCTGTATATTCATTGAACAGGTTTAGAGTCTTTCGACCAAAGACGGTTTATGCGTAGAATTGACTTATTCCAGTTTAGTTAAATCGAACCTTAGATAGATAGAACGCTTTATTGTTCTCACCAATAAATAAATTACAATTAAATAAAGTACAAAAAATATTAATCTATATTGGCCCAATAGGCGGCCCTACCACTGAGAGTTGTCACTTCCAGGCAACCTCGGTATGGAGAGGATCACACGAATGATTGAGGGACCTAGGGCCTTAGTTAGGCATTTCATTATAGTTAGCTATTTAAGAGGACAGTCTCCATTTTCTTTCTCCATAAAAACTGTTAAAAACTCCATAACGACTGTTTCCTCTCTGGATAAAGACATTAGAGCATTTTCTAATTAGAATAGTAATCAAAAAAATAGAAAATAAAAAAAATCAAAAGGTTGGGGCATAGTCATGACAATAAAAGGTTTTATGGCATAAACATATTTGCTCTAATGTCTTTATCCAGGGAGGAAAATGTAAACTACGTTTGTATGGAGAAAGAGAATGGAGACTGTCCTCTTAATAGTATTCTAAATTGAAATGAAGTAAATCTAACAATCTGACGTAGGTACAACAGAGTATTTATATCAATAACAATGGTAGGGTGAGCACGCGTCGGGATTCTAGTCGGACATTCCTCCGTCAATGTCGACAGCCCCATTGTGCAACCTATCGACTACCGAATCGACGTATATGTGCTTTTTGCGGTTGCAGGGTGACCATCGAGTTAGTAAAATAAGAAATAAATAAATAAATATTTCACGACGTTGCACACAGCGCAATATACCTAGCCCCAAACTAATACCTAACTTGTACTGTTGGCACTAGACTTGTACCCTCTGTGGCACGTCAGGGGAAGGCCCGACTGCAACGCAGAACGCGCTCTGTAAGTATTTACGCTTAAAAATAAATATTTGTTTCTAGTCTGGGTGTTTTCAATGTAGGTATCATATTATTATGTATATATTTACAAATGTATGATAATGTAGTATATCCATTGTATAGTACCCATAGTGCGCACCTAGTGCTTAGTTTAGAGCTAAATTGCGCTGTGTGCAACGTCGTGCAATATTTATTTATTTAAGTTCTCAACACATGCATCATGGTTACCGTCACATACCACGTTCGACCGTGGCTCGAGGCTCGAGTCAAAGAGAATGTCCTAATTAACGTTAGCGAGTCGTGTCCGACGCGATCGTGGAATGATGGTCACCGTACACTTGCAATAGTTGCCGTGTCCGACGCAAGCGTGTAGTCATGGTCACCGTAAACTCGAGCCAGTTACCGGGACATTCTTGGTAGAATATCGACGTCAAAAGTATCCAGTGCAGGGAGACATACCTCTTAAGCTCGTCACACACGTAGCTATAATATTTTTCTTCTATCTATCTTCTATCTATTCTATTATCATAAAGCGGAAAAGTTTGTTTGATTGTTTGTTTGTTTGTTTGAACGCGCTTATCTCAGGAACCGCTTTTCCGATTTCAAAAATTATATTAAATTTATGTTTAAATTAAAAAATTATATTAAATAAAATTATATTAAATTAATAGAAAAATTATAATTGGTTGACCCAGTGTTCATTTTAGGGTTCCATACCAATTGTGATAGTGGAACGGAAACTTCGTGCGCGAGTCCAACTCGCACTTGGCCGGTTTTTGGTATAACAAAGTGTTGTTTTATCTGAAAGTGAATGTAAACTCTTTAAAATGGAACATACATAAAAAACATATAAAAAAAAATATTCCGACAAATTGAGAACCTCCTCCTTTTTTGGAAGTCGATTAAAAGTACCAAGAGAGTGTGAGGTATGTATAGTCTCTATTCGAGTATCAAGGCGTACAATCGCTGTATATTACAATCGATCATTAAACTTCACAGGGTTACTGGTACTTAAAAGCATAAGCATGCTCGACTGTGCCATTTTCACCCATTCGTGTCAAAACATTTTTATCGAATATTCCTTATCTGTGAACGGATAAGGGCTAAGCGATGATGATGGTAATAATCAGTTACCCTCAAGTAGTGTCCTAGAAAGCAAACAATTTGTATGAAAAGTAAAAATAGTTAATGATTGTATTCGGCTTTGTAAACTGGATAAATAAAATAAAACGGGTGTGCCGACAGAAGTAAAAACTTATTTTGGCGCGACCGACATTTTTTAGATGGGTACTAGTGGTTAACAATTTCGACAACTCTTGCATCATCATCATTATCTTTAAAATTATTACAATCTAAAATAGAAACCATATGGGCATGGTAACTAAAATAGGAAATAAACAATTTTGATTCAAAGTTATTTAAATATTTCGTAAACATCGCATCAATTTTATTTTTATATCTCGTTGTGCTAATATTGTGATTGGACATAGTAAAATCAAATTCTTTATTCAAAAATTCAAGCGTCTCGTAACGGTGTCTCGAGTCCAGAGATTTTATCTCATCAAAAAATACGCAAAAGAAGTTTTCACTTCAAAAATATAATACTTGTGCCAACACCCCTGTATAGTACAAGTGTCCTCGATATAAATCAGTAGAGCTACTCCGACTGGGATCGATTGTATCTTAACGTGCGAACTTTGTACATAAACATTACCTATATTGATGGCTTGTAAGTAGGGGAGGTGCGGGACGCGGGACGCGGGAAACGGGATGCTAGAGGCGGGAAGTGGGAAGCTTGCGGTTCTCCAGCACCATCTTGCTGAAGAACTCGCAAGATTGATATTTGCATGCCTTTTTAAGGTAGAACATAATGAAACTTATTATTGTAACCAATTATACCTACATATTATGTTTACTGGTGTTTCATGTTGAAATGGTACAACAATAGTATAAAACTTGGAATACCTATTTGTTTCAAGGAAGTACTCAAATAGGGAAGTAGGTGGGACTCAAAAATGGGTTATCCGAATTTTATAATTGGTCTATAAACCTATATGTATATGCTTCGTGTTTAAATTGTAGACTACGATCTGACGTTTTAGCTTCTTTTATTTGACATGTTTTCTTCAAGAAGATGTGTCAAATCGTAGTCTACAATTAAAAAACCAAGTAGGTATAATAAATTATGTTTGAGTATCAACCCACGCGATAAACAATCGGAAAAGAGCCCAATCGACTGAGGTACCTACCACAAAGTACATTATATATTATAGGTGTACCTACCTACCTAGGTGACCTACCTATACATATAGGTGTACTTACCTACCTAGGTACACCTATCTCGGTTTTGTATAGAATCCCGTGGACTGGCCGCGCGCCAGCGTCGGACACAATAGCATTAGGTACCTCAGACAGTGCCGGGGCAGTCGCGGGCCCCTGGAGCCCCAATACAACCAGGGGCTCCAGGGCCCGCGATTGGCATAATCCGCCATTTTGCTTCTTTGGCTTTTGTGTTCTTTGACAATATACGGTAAATTTGTTGATAATTAATTGTAATTTATTTTGGTAAAGTTATTTTAAATAATAGAGAAAAAAATTAGAACTGTCATTGGTCGATGTTTTGAAAAATTAAAAAACAATACCTAGGTAAATTATTATTTATTTTCTTTTTGATAATAATATTAGCCTTTTTTTTTTTTTTTACGTGGAGAAATGCGCGCGCATACTGCACTGCCACGGGGAGGTAGTGCAGTTATGTGGGACTCCAACCCACTAAAACTCCACGGTCCACCTCCTCTACCGCTAATGGCCGGAAACACGGGCACGCTCTCGCATTCGTCTGTGTAACCCGCCACGGCCGTCCGTCGCCGGACCCTCCTCCGGGGGAACGCCCCCATCACCGGCGCACCAGGGGACATGGCACGCGTGACCACCTCGGGAACCAAAGCACGTGGGCGCTAGAGGACCCCGTGTCTGGACACCCCTGGTTCCCCTGCGACGGGTCAGGTCTGTGGTCCCGTCGCCAACCACTTTTCGGCTGCAGAGGATAGGGAGAGCGGCAACGACACACCGTCACTCCTCTGCCCCTGCAGCCCCACCGCGTCCGCCATCAAAACGGTGGCGACCCCGCCAAGGCCGCGGAAGGTAGGGAGAGCGGCAACAGCACACCGACACTCCTCTCCCGCCGCGGCCTCCCAACTCTCAGCCGCAATACCTCCCATAAGGCATTGCGGCCCGCCTCAGTTGCGTGGTGCCCATACACCACGCAGCCTACTGGCCGCTTCATCGTTGGCTTTGCCCTAAAGCCCCGATGAGCGGCCCCTCCTCAGGTTCCTCTTCGCTTCACCGTGGGTGACCAAGCCACGGTTACTAAGCCGCCCCGCCACGACAAGGCGGGAACCGTTCGGGGGGGAATAATATTACCCTGCTGTTATTGTCCCACTGTAGGGCCTCCACTTAGAGATGTTTAACTCTAGATTGGCGAATGTACCATGTCTTCGAACGGTAATATGGTCCTAGGACATGTCAGTTTCCTCACGATCCTTCACCGTTTATCAATAGCGCACATAATTGTTAAAAAAATACATCGGCCGAGATTAGAACCTATGACTTTCGGAATAAAAGTCTGCGTATCTACCTCTAGACTAACACCCTTTTGCTTTTATAAAATTGTAAAACTCAAAAGGGTCAGAGCCGATTAAAAAACCTACATATTGCAGTCGGCGATTCGCAAGACGCGCCACAGAAATCGTTAATATTTACAAAATTTATCAATACCTATGTATCTATACATTAAAAAAATGATGTAGTATATCTGTTGTCTAGTACCCATAGTACAAGCCTAGTGCTTAGTTTGGGGTACATTGCGATGTGTGTAACGTCGTACAATATTTATCTAATATATAAAATTTCCATGTCACAATGTTAGTTACCGTACTCCTCCGAAACGGCTTCACCAATCTCCACCAAAATCCACATGGGCATTCAGTAGGTCTGAGAATCGGCTACTATCTATAATATAAAAGGCAAAACAACGTTTGCCGGGTCAGCTAGTTTATTTATAAATAAAAGGGCCCTCTTGCTCCAGCCCGGCCCTGGCGAGAGTGGACACTCGCTGTGTTCGTGACTAGGTACCTACGTCGCGTCTCGTACGGATTGTACCTTCTGCACGTGACTTGCTTACTCTATACCAACGGAGGTGTTTATTGCATCAAATCTTTTACTCTGTTAGTTGTTGCACTAGTAGTGTCTTGTGGTTTCGCTTGTCAATTTCAATGAAAGAGGAGCGACATATTAACGTGAACGGCGTCTTTGATGAGTGAATATTTTTTTGTATTATTCTACTATTCTGCACATAAAATTCAAAGTCCTGACTGATTGATTTGACGATCTCTGTCGGGAAGTCTGGTAAAAAATAGTTTAATTGATTTCACTCACTATACTTACAGAAAAAATAAAAAAAGGGATAGTTTTTTGGATTTTGAGTAGTTTTATTCTACATTTTAGGGCACCGTAAAATATTTGGCATTCCAAAAAGGTTCCGTCACTGAAAAAAGTTTGAAAACTACTAGCCTAGAGCATTAAAAATACAAATTACGAAATACGCAGTTTTTATCATTTGTAATAACTTTTAGTAACTAGCAGTGTTGCTGTTGACAAACTCTATCGATAGTTTGACTATCGATAACTAACGTAAAAATCATCTTTATCCAGCTGACCCGGCAAACTTTGTCCTTAGATGCAAACAAAAAAGAGTAGATACATACAGGTATATTCATATTCGTATTCGTTAGAACATACAGGTATATTCTGACATTGCGTATTCGAAAATGGAGCTAGAAACACCTACATGCATTTTCATAAAATTATTGTATTTAAAAACATTTGTTAGGGTTCCGTAGCCAAATGGCAAAAAACGGAACCCTTATAGATTCGTCATGTCTGTCTGTCCGTCTGTCCGTCCGTATGTCACAGCCTCTTTTCTCCGAAACTATAAGAGCTATACTGTTGAAACTTGGTAAGTAGATGTATTCTGTGAATTTTTGAGGTTCCCCATACTAAGAACTGAAACACAAATTATTTTTTTTCATCAAACCTGTACACGTGGGGTATCTATGGATAGGTCTTCAAAAATGATATTATGGTTTGTAATATCATTTTTTTCTAAACTGAATAGTTTGCGCGAGAGACACTTCCAAAGTGGTAAAATGTTGCCCCCCCCCCCCCCCCCCCCCTGTAACTTCTAATAATGGAATGATAAAACTAAAAAAAGCATATGATGTACATTACTATGCAAACTTCCAACGAAAATTGGTTTGAACGAGATCTAGTAGGTAGTTTTTTTTAAAACGTCATAAATCGTAAACCGCAATTTACCTTTCAAAACAAAATCTGTTGTATAGATAATGGTACGGAACCCTTCGTGCTCGAGTCCGACTCGCACTTGGCCGGTTTTTATTTTTAAGAATGATTCAGGCATTTGTAAAATAAGCAAGAAGGCATTCATATGGATTTCAAAAAGAGAATCGCAGTATGAGAGCACGTGCTCACGCGGCAACGGTTCGCCATACAACTTAAGCTAGTGCGTCAGCTAGACAGAGTTTTATCGTCTCATTTGCCGAGACTAGGTAACGTATATGCTGTTTTTTGTTTTCATCTAAGCCTACGTCCTTCTTTTGTTTCTAAGCTATCTCCCCACCAATTTTCAGCTAAATCGGTTTAGACGTTCTTGAGTTATAAATAGTGTAACAAACACGACTTTCTTTTATATAGATATCAATAGGTCTATCGATAGTATCGATTGCTTTTGCAATTTAGCAATAGTATCGATACTGCATCTGATATTCAACTCCAATACTATCGATAGAACTGCTGTTTCGATAGTATTAACTAAGGGTGGATTTCAGTCGAACGTCTCATACGAGGGTGAAGAATTCACGGGATCTAAGGCCGGGGGAGCTTTTGCTAATTTCTTTGGTAGTGTATTTTTGTCAAAAGTCCCGCAACTAGATGCTAATGTAGCGTTATCCTCAGACTCTACTAAAAATAGCAACTACATTTTTTTTTTTCTGTTGTATTCTTGTAGTGTATTATATATTTTTTTTTTTGGTCAATATTTGTCAATAATCTTTGTACCTATAATTGTTACGAAATCAGTAATTCCACTTAATGGGAAGGAACTGTCACTTGTTATACAGCTTGCGCTCGTTCAAGTGGCAGGGCTATCAAAGTTTTGTAAACAACCACAAAATATTGCAATAAACGATTTTTATTTATATTTATTTATTTATCGACATACGCGCGTTTACTCAGGGCGATGTTCTGCTTGGTCTTACAAAGTTAAAGCCTAGTAGTTCTGTTGGTCCAGATAATATTCCCCCAATCCTATTGAAACGGTACAAATTCCAGCTATGTGCTCCCCTAGGACACATTTTTAATCTTGCTTTAGAATCAGGGATCTATCCGGAATTGTGGAAAACATCCAGAGTTACTCCAATCCCAAAGAGTACAAACAAATCCCTAGTCGAAGAATATAGGCCAATAGCTATTATGTCAGCTCCTGCTAAGGTGTTTGAAAGTTTACTCCACAGATACATTTATGATCAAGTTGATAAATACATGTGCAGTGAACAGCATGGATTTCGATCCAAACGATCTGTCAACACCAATTTATTATCACTTGCTCATTATATTTCTTCCCAGCTCGATAGAAAGAGTCAGGTTGATGTCATCTATTTTGATTTTCGCAAAGCGTTCGATAGGGTAGACAACGATATATTGTTGGCAAAACTAGTCGCTATAGGATTTACACCAAAAATGGTAAGGTTATTTGCTGACTACCTCCGTAATCGTCAAAAATATGTCAGACTTGGTTTGTACGAGTCCCAGTCCTACCACACGCGTTCTGGCGTGAGTCAGGGGTCAATACTTGGGCCACTACTGTTTTTAATCATGGTTAATGATCTACCGAGTGTGGTGAGTGCTGCCGAATGTCTTCTCTATGCAGATGACCTTAAGTTATTCTGTAATGTGAGGTCAAAATTGGATTGTGAGAGACTACAGAAAAACATCAATGCTGTTATGGAATGGAGTATTGCTAACAATATGGAGTTCAATCCAACTAAATGTTTTGTGATGACTTTCGGCAGAATGCGGTGTCCAATAATATTTGATTATCATCTTAATAACGCAAGTATTTCGAGAAAAACAAATGTTAAAGATTTGGGAGTCACTTTTGACGCCAAACTTACATTTAATCCTCACATAGCTTCTTTGGCAAAGGAGTCGTACAAACGGTTAGGTTTCATTCTCAGGAATGCTCATGACTTTAACGACATAAGCGTGATCAAACTCTTATTTAGCGCACTAGTTCGGAGCAAACTTGAGACAGCCGCCTGCATCTGGAATCCACACGAATCCACTTACGCCCTTTTGCTAGAGAAAGTTCAAAAAGCCTTCCTCCTATATTTGTATAAGCGGGAGTTTGGCTACTATCCGTACATGTACCCTACTCAATTTATTCTAGGCTGTGTAGGTTACAACTCTTTAGAGGTTCGCCGGGCTTATGATCAAATCGTAATGTGTTTGAAAATTCTTCGTAATATAATTGATTCTCCAGATTTGAACGCGATTCTTTGCCGACTGTTCTCTCCGGATAAATATATCCGCGGCCGGAGACATCCACTTCTTGCACTACCTGCGTCTCACACGGTGAGCCACTCGAAGTCTCCCATTCTGCGCAGTATCACCACGATTAACGCTCTCCTGAATTCTAATCCTGAATGCGATCTGTTTGCGGATGAATGGAGATCTATATTGTCAGTGTGTTTGAGTTTTTGCGAAAGATGTGTGTGATAGCGTGAACTTTCTTGTCTTGTGTCAATTAATGTAAATGGTCTTGTTATCGTATTAATTGAATAAATAAATAAATAAATTAATACTAATACCACTAATACTATCGTCATTATCAATACTATTGATAGACTTTTCGATACTTTTGATTTGCCACAACTATCGATAGTCTATCTATAGTGAACTATCGAAAGGCAACACTAGCAACTAGCCACGGTAACGTAATAACCTTTAACGCTAATGACTTCTATGTAATCGCCTTGAGCTCTAAATGCGCTCCAATTGACGCCATAATGTCTATTGGTTAGCTTCACTATTAATAGTACAACATTGGGTAAGACGTAAACAGTACCAAATACTGAGATGGAGTCGTGTACTATAGTTCGCTGGGACACGGAAGGGGCGGCTTCGTTCCCGAGTACTGTTGACATTTTACTATCTTGTGCGCTGTTTCACAGTATAAATATCGGAGAGCGGTGCGCTTCTTCAGTAGGCTGACTTCGTAGAAACAGCGTAGGTACCTCGAAATCTTAAGCTCAAAATACACGGGCGACACTGATATTGCAACTTTACCTATAGAAATATTTTAAAGAAACAATGCTTCAATAGCTTTTGTGTTTCTATACTAAAGTTGTGCAAATAAAGCGTGACAAATTTGGTAGACTTCAATAGTATCGTAATGGTGTCTCAGTGGAATTGCAATCTAATTGCAATAGTAACCATGGTAACCAACCTTCTCAGTCTGTCTGTCTGTCAAGTCTGTTAAAAATCCATCCTGTCATTAGAGTTTTGACAACTATCGAGACTCCATCAGTGGCATCTCAGTGGTGTCTCAGTGGTGTCGCAGTGGTGTGTCGATAGAATAGGTCAAATACACGTCAAATATGACGATTAATATTCTATCGACACACTATTGAAATACGATTGTGGAGCGTAATACCGACCCAGTAACAAAGTAACAAGACCATTAGTAATTCTACAAATCTATACGTAAGTAGTGTTTCTAGGAAACTTCTTAAAGTAAATTTCTAGGTAAGTATAACTACTTTAATCTATTTACTGAGAAAACATACGTCCGTCCAACGGTTTCACCCGCGTGTGTCCCGTTACGATTTCTGAAATCCCTTTGTTAGTAGATACTTATCTATAAAATGTTTGTCCTAACTGACTGACTGACTGATCAACGCACAGCCTAAACCGCTGGTAGTAGAGAACTGAAATTTGAAGAGTGTTTTCTTTATAATAATATGATGTAAGAAAGGGATTTTCGAAACTCGTTTGTTTGTGCGTTTGATAGATGAGTCAGTCAGTCTTTGAAATTGTATTGTTGGTATAGATAGATAGATAGAAGAGGTACGTATGTTTTTCATGGAATCTAGAGAAAGAGGGCATCGCAATAACGCGAGTGTTGTATTTAAGTTTCACCACAGAATACATAAATAGTAGAATGTTTTACTAAGAATCTAAAGGTACGAGTTGGCAACGGGCGACATGAGGCGGCAGCGGACGACGTGTCGCGGCGACACTACCGGTTTCTATGTATTTCTATGAAATTCCCTAGGGAGCTTAGAATCAGGAGAAGGACATAGGACTTTTGATTCCGTAAATCTCGCAGGATCGGGACTCACGACTGACGCGGGTGAAACCGCGGGGCGCATATAGTAAAGTATAGATCTCAAAACGTTATTTTCACAACCAACAGCATTTTCTGTAGTGGATAGATAGACAGTAGACACACAAGTTCCCATTTCTTTTTCTTTTAACAAGTTTATCTTTCAAGTGTAAGTACATACTTATTCTAATTTAAGCTGAAAATAATGCCTCATTATGGTAATGCAAAGTACCTGAACGGGCGGGTTGCGGGGGCGGGGGGGTTGCCCCCGGGTGCGGGGGCAGGTGGGGGGAGATTTCGAGTCAGCAACGTTACTTGATCCTATTTAAACTAAACATTCTAGTTACGGCACACTTCTGTCAGCAGAACAGCCAGGGGCGCAGCAGGGACGGATTCAGGGCTTGGGCAACAGGGGTGAGGCTTTAGATTAAGATAAAATTAATAAAAACTGTAAAGCTTGCTTTTAAAATTATAGTGACAAGTATGTTAACATTTTTTTTTAAATCATGGACTTCTTAATTGTATAGAAAAGTATAGTAATGAGTACATTATACCCTAAATCTACTATAGTATATTCATACTTATTATAGGTAACCTACCCTTTAAATTCATTTTTGTAAATATTACCACGGGATCGGAACTTACGCGGATGTAACCGTGGGAATCTGCTATTAACAGTAAAGTCGTACATCTAGATCTAAACTCACTTATTTCATTAAATTAGAAATGTAGCTTAATTTTTTTTTGCCTCGCTGCGTTAATGGGTCAACTAGAACATTCGCCCAATTTGCCCCTGCCCTCATTACGTCCCATTAAATTTCGAATTGTTATAGTTTTCACATGGTTATTCTGCTTACATTTGTTTGTGACGAGGGTGCGTTTCTATCAGTACATTTTTGTAGTCACTCGACTACAGAGAGAGGATCTAAACTAATTCTAACAAAATCCTCGGACAAGGTCTCTAACAAATCGCATAAACTTTTTTTGACCAAACTCATATGGCTTAAAACGTTTAGCATAATTTGATTTTGCATAATAGTGCATATATAATAGTAGATTGTATAACAAGGGAGCAAAATAGTATTTTACGGCGAGGGCGTTACTTGAATCACGAGCAAAGCGAAGAATTCAGAATAGAAACGAATCAGAATCAGAATTCTAACGTAGAGTTCTGAGCGCAGCGATTCAAAGTATACATCGCCCGAGGCAAAAATAATTTGCTCTCGAGTCATATACTATACTTTTCGTCCCCTTTCTATGAGAAAATAAATAAGATATGGTGTTACGTAATTCGTGAATTTACCTATTTACTTATACAAAAATGTTGGGTATAAAATGTTAATATCACGTTTATTATACAGAAGCCTTCTATAATTATTTGTTGGTTGTTATAGCGGCTATAGAAATACATCATCTGTGAAAATTTCATATAAATACTAAAAAAATAAGCAAAATAAATAAAACAAATGAAACTAATGAACCTAATGAAACTAACGAAACTAACGAAACTAACGAAACTAACGAAAATAACGAAAATAACGAAAATAACGAAAATAACGAAAATAACGAAACTAACGAAACTAATGAAACTAATGAAACTAATGAAACTAACGAAACTAACGAAACTAACGAAACTAACGAAACTAACGAAACGAATGAAACACACAACACATATCAGCCAGTAATTCATATAATTTACGTTTGATTTCTATGAATGATACATATGTTCCAAATTGAAATTTACTTTGCTCCCGGCTGTTTTATTTTGCTCCCGGCTGTTTTACTTTGCTCCCGGCTGTTTATCTTAACAGAGAAGAGCTACTTTGATCCAACTTATAGAGGACCAAAGCGACACTTTTTGAATAGAAGGGATGAAAACTATTTTTTGAATAAACTGTATGATTTAACGTAGGTAAAAACAATTCAAATTAAAACTATTTTAACCGATTTACCTATCGGTGTTTTGGTACCCAAAGGGTAAATATGGGACCCTTTTAGTAAACCTTCACTGTCCGTCTGTGTGTCTGTTATTTTGACGTCAGCTTATATTTTGAGGATTTTAAGTGTCTTAAGGTCTATTAGACTGCTTTTCCACTGAAGCGGACTTTAGTAGACGGAACAGTTTTATTGCCCAATTCACGGCCCGCACCGCACAGGTCCGCTTCAGTAGAAAAGTACTCTTAGAATCTGTTTCTTGTTATCTTGAAGCCCGGTATCGAACCAAATTCATTAAGCCACAATTAGTTATTTTTTTAAATATTTCACCGGTTAAAGTTGGACTAATATCATACTTGACCCCTAAACTTTAGGGGAATTTTATGCCAAACAAGTTTATGCGAAACGTCGCCTTTGTAAATGGAGCACTCCCACTCACTTTCTTTCTGTTTGCAGTCGGACCTATCACTTCGATAATGTACATAAGATTTACATAGTTGATACTAAGCCGTTGCTTTTTTGTTGCTGAGACTCCGCTGTCTGTCCGTCCGTCAGTTACCAGGCTGTATCTAATGAACCATGATAGCTAGATAGTTGAAACTTTCACAGATGATATATTCAGATATATTTTAGATTATATATTTCTGTAGCGGCTATAACAACAAATTTTAAAAACAAATATTTCAGAGGGACTCCCATACAACAAACGTGATTTAGCTAAAAACGCAAAGATACCGCGATGTATTTTACCAGTAGCGCCAGTGATGGAATGATAGACTGGTGCCATTGGAAAATATTCTTTATGGTTTAAAAATGTATTTATTTATGCCAAACAAGTATATGCGAAACGTTCGTAGTCTACCCAAATGGAGAGCACTCCCACTCGGTCGCTATCAGCTCACAGCCGGACCTTTCACTCCGGTAATGTACATAAGATTTACATAGTTAATAGGTACTAAGCCGTTGCTTTTTTACTCGCTTCACAGTCCGTTCTTCCGCTCTAGCTCTTCTGCCTAATACTGTATGTAGTCTAAAAGTTGTTGCTAAATAAAAGGTAAACAACATTTACCTGCTGTTTGATTTCAAAACCCCCAACAAACCTAGTAATTGAAACTTTATTGTGTATCGAACTTTCATCTATCTAGTCAGAGTATCAAACCCTTCAAGTACCAACATTGATGAGCCTCCGTCGACCAATACCGTTGGAAACCACAATTCTGATTCAATACAATCCATAATGCGAATATGTGTGTTACATTAATTTAAACAGAGATACGTCGTCGACACAAAGGGCGCTACAAAGGGCGCTACAAAGGGCGCTACAAAGCGGGGCTACAAAGGGACGAACGTCCTATAATCTGTATCAAATCAAGCAGCCATTGTCGTCCATTATCATTATGATTGGGAAACAATACGGAGGATCGTATAGATGACTAGCTGAGGACCGCGGTTTTACCCGCGCAAGTCTAGTAACTTATGACGATTGTATTATAATATAACACATGATAATTTAAAAAAAACCCCCCCCATGAGTATCTTGTGGTTTCTTCTCATCGGAGGGCGCGTTCCGAAACCACAGTAAAATTTCAAAACGTACGTATGTAATTTATATTTATACCTACCTATTTATACATCGTTCTTAATGAATAAATATATTTGAATCTTGAATCTTGAATCTCGATCCCGCGGGAATATCGGGATCAAAAGTAGACTAAGTTAATCCTCGATAATATAACTTTCTATTGATGAAAGAATTGTTGAAATCGGTCCAGTGGTTTCGGAGCCTATTCGTTGCATACAAACAAATAAATATTTTCTTTTTATTATATTAGTTTAGACTAGCTTAGGACCGCGGTTTCAGCCGCGTAAGTCCCGATCCCGCGGGAATATCGGGATCAAAAGTAGACTGTTACTTCTTGATAATATAGCTTTCTGTTGGTGAAAGATTTTTTTAAATCGGTTGAGTAGTTTCGGGGCCTATTCGTTGCATACAAACCAATAAATCTTTCCTTTTTATTATATTAGTAGGTATAGACTAGCATAAGACCGCGGATTCAGCCATGTAAGTCCCGATCCCGCGGGAATATCGGGATAAAAAGTAGCCTATGTGTTATTCTAGATTTCCAGCTATCTAAGTTTTATTAAAATCGGTTTATTAGTTTTTGCCTGAAAGAGTAACAAAGTCACACACATACAGACATACTACTTACATACATACAAACTTTCACGTTTATAAATATTAGTAGTAATATTATTATGGACTAGCTTAGGACCGCGGTTTCAGCCGCCTGAAACAATTGATCCTGAGTGAATACTAACGTTATACATTTATAATAGTTCGCTGTGTGCGTTTGAACCCGCTCCAGCCTTTGATTTGAGCTGTACGTTGATGTATCAGTTAGGAATTTTTAATTACATGTAAAACCTATATATTTCGCCAATACTATCCCCCTACGTTTTTTTTTGGAACGAAGTTCCTTATCGCGCGTTGCGAAAGGAAAAAATTAAGACCAAATGTTGTAACGACACTTTTATTCATTTTTTAGCTTGGAACTTCGTTCGATCCGGGTGTCCCTGACACCTCTCAAGTTTTTTTTAATTTCTAATTATAGTAGCAATAATATTCTGCAAAATTTAGGGGCATAGTCATGCATGTCAGATATAGGTTTTATGGCATAAACATATTTGCTCTAATATCTTTATCCAGACAGGAAACAGTCGACTACGTTTGTATGGAGAAAGAGTAGGTAGACTGTCCTCTTAATTGACTATTTTACGATAGTTTCATCTTACCTATTGTCCAGACTGGCCCAATTATGCTCACTTGATCAATGCAGTATTCAAACCGATACAATGGATGGATTCTGATATAAGTAGCTACAGATTAGGGTTGCCAACCGTACTATAATATATAGTATTGTACTATATTTCAGCCCAGCGTACTATATACTTTTGAAAAAACATATGTTACGCAAAAATACTATATTTCTAGCATACCTACAGATTTCTTGATAAAACCTGAGAGTATAAGAGAGTCGTATATTTTTTTAAATAATATATGGTTTTCAATACAAAAAAATGTGCGTTGCTTTTAAATACAACCAAAAAAACACGCTCAATTTTTGCTATTTCGTCTTTTGCAATTAGTCGACAAAATACTATATTTTTATAAGGCGTACTTTATTTTTTAGTGACAAAATACTATATTTTTGGAAAAAAGTGTTGGCAGATAGCTATTTTGATGTAGGCTCTAGGTTGACCACCTCTAAGGCCCGACTGCAATGCCGAAGGTTAAGGGTTCGGTTGCAGAAATTTATGATTAAAAATAAATATTTGTTTCTGGTCTGAGTGTTTTCTATGTATCATGTGTATGTAGATTAACCTACTATCTATTAAATGGTAACTTTTATTTTATATCTAACTTTCACTAATAGAAAGCTACACTATCGAGGAGTAACATAGGCTACTTTTGATCTCAATATTCCCACGGGATCGGGGTTTCCGCGGGTGATACCGCGGGACGCGCAGCACATTATATAAGTATTTTAAGTCTGTCTGCCTGTACGTACGCAGCGTATTTTATAAAAATATCACCTATTTTAGGAGATATTTGAGTCAGACGGTCTTCCCCAGTATCCGACCTTACCTGACTATACTACTAATAACTATAATATTTACTTATAAGTCAGTACCTTCACTAACTTATTTAGAACAATCGACTTAAGCTCACGTAATGAGCAAGAAGTTAGTCATGTTGTGTTAGCAGCTCAGGTGTGGTAACGTTGTAGCGATGTTTGTCTGTAGGTATCCATACCTACTGTAGTATACCTAGACGACATGTCAATCATTATTTGCAGATTATTATCATTACTATAGCCCGAGAGGTCACTGCTTCTTATCTACATAATACATTATAGTTTTGCTCTTTTGAAAGGATTTTTTGCAAAAGACCAGTGTTTCTTAAGTGAGGGAAACACTAACAAATAATGTTTAGACATTATAGTCATGCTTTTTCTCATCTAGGCGATGTTCTCAGCTTCATCCCTCCTTGGAGCCCGAAGTCCGCTAAAATTCATTTAGTTGTTTGGGGCCTGACCCCAACCCTCTTCGGGATCAAGCACTTTTTCTGGCATTGCGCTTCTCCCTGCGCAAGGTTTGCTAGTCTCAATCAGATTCTTTAGTCGCCTTTTACGACACCCACGGTATGATACGGGATAGCACTATTATACGCTGGGGCTATATCTCAGAGAACAAAATCAATCCACGCCAGAAAAATAACACAATCTCATTGTTACTAATTAAATGCTTATAAAATGAGCCATCTTTCACACTTAGTGCCTTATCGCACTGGCGTTTTGTGACCGAATTCAGAACACGTCACGACCGTGCTGTGTACACTCAGTAACAGAATGGATTCTGACGAGGACACGCTGATGTTTGCTGTGTCTTTGATCCCCATTTATATATGTGTATTGTATATTTAGGTATAAGCTTGAAGAAAAGTTTAAAGAGATAAACATTTTAACTGTGTACTCTCAATACATATATGAAAATCTGCTATACGTACATAAGAATAAATCAAGTAAATTTCACAAATACAGTGATGTCCGTCAGGTTAATTTGAGACATAAGGATGATCTGACTGTGCCCTATAGTAGGCCCCAGAAAATAAGTAAGTCGTTCTGTAGTACTAGTGTACTTTATTATAATAAACTACCAGAAGACGTATGTGACATGTCCATTACAAGATTCAAAAAATATATTAAGCTTAAATTGTGTAATAAGGCGTACTATAGCACGTCTAAATATTTTGATGAAAAGAATCCATGGACATGATTGTTAACTGCTCCTGTTCAAATTACAAATATCTGTATTATGACGATTGTAATATAAAACATGATAAAAAAAAAATAATTGAAAAAAAAAACCCCATGAGTTTCTTGTGGTTTCTTCTCATCGGAGGGCGCGTTCCGAAACCTCGGTAAAATAAAATCTCGACGTTTCAAAACGTACGTATGTGTGTTTAATATACGTTCTAAATGAATAAATAATTTTGAGTTGAGTTGAAGTGTGGTTTTCTTATTTTATTGCATTTTAGTTTGATTGTGTAGGGATTTGTAAAATTTGTACTTTTTCTTTTCTCCTTTGTCTCTGTACATTCCTTTATTGTTTATTATCTTCCTTTATTGTTATTTCCTTTCACCTGAGGTCTATCGGCAGAGAACTCTGTATACAGGGTTAGATTTACCTTAGTATTAATTTATATTATGTCTTTTATTATTATTGTGTTTCTTGTGCACTGAATTATAAATAAATAAATAAACGGGACGGTAATGAATTTCAACTATCAATATTTTCAATTTCAATTGTATCAACGACTAACAGAGACACGCGGTTTCACCTGCGTAAGTCCCGACCTCGTGAGATTTTCTAAAAACCACTCAAAAACATACTCTTCAAATTTCATATCTCTAGGACCATATCATATCAGTCAGGACTTTGAATTTATACAGGTACTCGTAAGTATTTAGAAGATAAACACGTCCGCTGACACTCGTGTGTAATTTGAACTGAGGCGGGAGAGCCTGTTGATTGAACGCATTACAAATCAAAATGTTGTTCACGCGGCGAACTCCCTGCGTGAACCCTTTGAATTCGCTCACAAAACGCCGCGCCAGTGCGATAATGATAAAGGCACACGTGGTTGTCGCGTCGCGGCCTCTCCGACTACATCCTCACGATATTAATTAATGTTCCCGCTCTATATTGGATTATTGTCTCGCAGACACACACCTGCTGTCGCTATTTGTTTACTTATATCGTTTACTAGTTGCGTGCCGCTGTTTTTCACATGCTACTAGGAGAGTTTTTGTAGCGTCAGTTTCTGTTGCGGAACCCCAAAAAATTTAAACCCCCTTGAGTTTCTTATCGCTTTTAAAGACCAAACCACAAGGAAATCGTTATAAGATAACATTTGAAACGTGAACCAGGAGCTCATATCCAGTGAAGAGATTCAAATTGTTTAGTGCGATATGAAGGGAGGTCAACCGTATTCGGTGGGGGCTATGAAGTTAGCGCGGTGATAGAAACAATCAGGCAAACTTGCCCCTCTGCTCTCTATGCCTGTCAACAATGCATTCTTAGGGATGGGGTAATACGCTTCATACAAATATAAGGCCGAAACCGAAAAAAAACCGTAGAATGGTGGACATCAAGACATGAATGAGAAAGGTAAATAAATTGATAGTGATCCATTTATGCTTAAAAAATAAATATTTGTGTCTGGTCTGGGTGTCCCTCTATGTATAATATGTATGTTTTTACAAAAGAAAAATAAATATAAGTATTATATCCGTTGTCTAGTCACCGTAACACAAGCTTAGTCGCTTACCACGGGCCTAGATGGCGCTGTGTGTTGTTCAGATAATTTATTTATTACAAACTCGTCTCTGACGAACGAGCTTCACCAGTTTCAAAGTCAAACAGTTCGGGAAATTACTCGCACATCTTTAAAAAGATGGATTAAAATTTGAACGTCTGTTGTTGTTAGAATACCCATCATCTAGGTAAATTAAGGAAAAAACGTTTCTTAACCTTGGTAATCAATGGTACAAAAAATATAGTGGCAACGTTACAACGGCAATGGAACTAAAAAACATTAGAAAGAAAGAAAGGAAGAAAGAAAATCAAATATCATATTATTTTTTTTGCTTTTTTCATATTGATGGTTTCAATTATGAGGTATTGTATTGAGGTAAGGTATTGAGGTTTACAAACTATGTTTCGTTGTATGTAGGGGAGAAGTGGTTTGAAAGGGACACGTATTGAAAGGGACAATTGAAATTACCGGTAAACTAAGAAACATTTCGGGTCTTCACTATTTTTGTCGTATGGCAACCTTGATGCACGTTCATTCGCGGTTAGCTTCACTCTCCTGTCATGTCAAAGATGGCGGAAACGCGGCCGTGTTGTTAACGAGAATGAAAAGTATTTTTTCTGTTATAATTGTAAAACGTTTATCAAGTGCTGTAAGTTAATTATTTATGTGTAAACCATTGTTTATGATAGCCTGGAGATACACAGTTACGAGAACATAAGGTCAGTGAACTTTAATTTATAATTGTAGATTTTGTGGTTATGTTTTCAATTTTTCTATGATATTTATAAAAGGGACACAACAAATGGTTATGAATGGGACGTCCCTTTCATAACCGTCCCTTTCATGACAGCTTTTTTTTCACTAGGTATCTATTTTTTTTTCCTTTTTTTCAGATTAGAAATGGCACCTAAGAAGAGAACGCGTGTCGATGCACTCAAAATTGAAGAGGCGGTGAATGAAGTCTTACAAAGAGGCATTTCTGTAAGATCGGCTGCTAAAATAATTAATGTAAGCAAATCACATTTGCACAGATTGGTCGCAAAAGCTAAAGCTTCTGAATGTACGTCATTTGTTTATGAACCAAACATTGGCAATAAAAAAGTTTTCTCTGTAGATCAAGAAAGTTCTTTGGCAGATTATTTGAAGACCTCTGCAAAAATGTGCCATGGCTTGACAACTAAACAAGTCAGAGAACTTGCACATCAGTATGCTGTGCGTTTAAATCTTAATATACCCTCTTCATGGGGAGAAAATAATACAGCCAGTCTAGATTGGCTAAAGGGCTTTTTAAAAAGACATGATTCACTGAGCGTTAGAAAACCAGAGAATACTTCACTAGCAAGAACTACGAGCTTCAATAGGCATAATGTTCAAAGTTTTTTTGAAAACCTAGAGAAATGTTACCAAAAGCATAATTTCCCTCCAAACATGATTTGGAATTTAGATGAAACTGGGTGCACGACGGTTACTAATGCACCCAAGATAGTTGCCCAAGCAGGAGTTAAAAGAGTTGGTCAAATCAGCTCAACAGAACGTGGTTCGCTTGTGACTATGCTGGCTTTCGCAAATGCTTCTGGCGGAAATATTCCCCCTGCTTTTATATTTCCACGTGTTCATTTTAAAGAACATATGCTTGAAAACGGTCCTACGGGTGCTTTAGGCCTCGCAAATGTGTCTGGATGGATAACTGAAGATTGCTTTTTAAAAGCTTTAAAACATTTTGTTCACATCGCCAAGCCTAATGCTGAATCACCGGCTTTAATAGTCCTCGACAACCATAAGACTCATATAACTATTAACGTAGTGCTGTATGCCCGAGAAAATAATATAATGATACTAACCTTTCCACCGCACTGCAGTCATCGCTTACAACCTCTCGATGTGACAGTATTCGGACCCTTTAAAGCTCGATACCGAGCTAGTATGAACGACTGGATGACTTCGAACCCTGGCAAAACTGTCACAATTTACAATGTGGCTCAATTTGCTAAAGATGCTTTCTATGCTGCTTTTAATATGAATAATGTAACATCTGGTTTCAAGAACACCGGAATATGGCCAATTAATAAAAATATTTTTACAGATGAAGATTTTTTACCTGCTTTTGTGACAGACCGACCACATTCTATGAAAACCCCGACTGGTTCTGCTGATAACTCTGACAAATCTTCCTCAAATGAAGAAGAACTACCGCATAGATCTTCTTACCTTATGGATCCCGAACTTGATTCAAATGCACGAATCGTTTCACCTTCTATTTTAAGTGAGCCACAAGCTGGACCCTCAAATGAATCACGACCCGCTACTTTAAATGAGATACAACCTGACACTGAAATTTCGCACGTTAGACCTTCAAATTCTGCTGACCCTCCTATAACTCCGGAACTCATTCGACCGTTCCCTAAAGCTCCACCTCGAAAAGCTACTGGGAAGCAACGTAAAGGTAAAACCACCATTATAACTAAAACACCTGAAAAAGATAGATTACTTTTAGAAAACATGATGGATATCTTAAAAAAGAAAACACCCAAGACTGAGAAACAAAACTTAAAACATGTGAAGCAAATTTTCAAATGCAATTTAATAGATCAGCAATCAAACAAAATCAAAAGTAAAGGAAAGGGTAAAAAGAAAACTGAAATTAAGAAATGTGTTAAAGCTAGTCAGAAGAAGAAGAAGACTGCACGAAAAATGTCGAGCAGTAGCAGCAGCAACAGTACGTTGTCACATGTAGATACTGAATCTGACTCAATAATAGATATTTCTGAAACTGAAGAAGTCACTGAACAGCCAAGGTTGAGGAATCGTAGCATCACAGAAGATAAAACAGGAGGTGATGACCAATGTCATGTTTGTAAGAAAAAATATTCAGATAGTACTGAAGATTGGTTTCAATGTAAAATTTGCGTGAATTGGGCTCACGAAACCTGTGGCATTAAAGGTATCTTTAATTTTTTCTGTGCACTTTGTCACTAAAAACCATAATTATTGTTATCTAAGTTGATTACTTATAAAAGACTTTAAATTAAACTTTAATGAGGCTGTCAATTGTACCTAAGTGTCTTAAGAAAAGCTATAATAACTTTTTAAAGTTTAAAATATCTAAAAAAAAGATGATTATATTGTTGTTTTTTGTTTAAATACTTAATAGATATATAAGTGCTAAATTATATTAGTCTGTAACATGAAAAGGGTAGGTAAAACTTAATAAATAATAAATCCAGTCACTTTATTTATTTTTATTTTGAACATACCTAATTAGTAAGTAGTTATTGTATACATACTTCATATTTTTAGAACATTTACAGCAAATCACAAAATGATTTTCTTTGTAATTATGTGCTGTCCCTTTCAAAAATTACTGTGTCCCTTTCAATACAGTCCATTTATGAAAGGGACATTATAGACATATTTTAAAGAAGCCAAAATAAGCAATTTAGAATTAATTAATGACAATTATCGCATTTAATTTCAGTAGTTTAATAATAACTGCTTCCTATTTGACTCTAAGCTGTTCCAAATATTATCTTAATCACTTACTAGAGCGTCAACATTAAAAATGTCCCTTTCATGCCACCTCTCCCCTATTGCAAGTTGTAGAACTAGGCGTATTTATGTATTAATTTAATCCCAGAGCCACAGACAATAAACCATTTTATTTCCTTACAACTTTTTGTCAAACACACTTAGGAATTTAGCAATGTTTGACGAATTTTGTAAAGATATGATAATCTATTTCGTCATAACATTTCATAAAAAGTATGAGATTTATGTCCGTAATGTTTCCACTTCACCATTCTATTTCCAGAAAATATCAATCGTTACACAAAATAGAATAAATAAAACCTTTTAAAACCGAAAATGGAGTCCATTTTAATCTACGCTTTTCTTCTTCTACTTTTTATAAAACAAAAGACGTCGAAAAAATTTAAACTACCAATGTAATGTCAATTTATTTAATTCATATTTAAAACGATATAATGTTACTAAGTATTTATGAACGCAAAAAGTTATGTTGTTAGATTGTTCCTCACTCTCTCACGCAAACACTACTGAACCGACAGCAATGAAACTTGAAACGTAGATAGCTAAAAATTCTGATGTAACACACAAATCATTTTTATTCCGATATTCCCACGGGATCGGGAATTACGTCCGTAAAACCACAGAGCACTACCATTCTAGTAATAAAATTTTAAAATATTATGTTCAAATTTCTCGGTAAACACAAGTGTTGCTAAAACCCCTTTTTAACCGGCTACATAATTAAACATCAAAAACAACATGTTATAAAGAACACATATTCCTGAACCCTTGTAAAACGAGCGAGCAAATTATTTCTACAAGTAATTTACACCATATTTCATGATAGTCTAAGATCCCACCATACAACGACCTTCACTGAGCTGGTTAATAGAAGAAAACTATTTTATATTCAAAAATATTTATACTACTAATAAATATAAATAAAATTACTACGCCTTAGTATTAATTTTAATAAAAAAATAGTTCATAATTTTATATTAATTTTCATAATATTATTATTTATTTAAAAATTTATCAACAAAACCGTTGTAACCAATTGTTATATTCAATTAATAAATTGTAAATGAGTTGTCTAAAAAATTTAAGTCCAGATATTTTGTTTTAAACATTTCATTGGTTTGGTTAATAGACAAATTCTATACCAATTGAAAATATGAAGCCCATAGAATATTGAGACGTTAGGTTGACTATTTTTTTCCCATCACAACTCTTGGGTAGGCAGGTATAAACAGGCATGTAAATCGATACTAGTCACTTGTACCGGTCTGGTTAATGATGAATTGATGAATCAAAGTTAAATTAAAATGAAGATTGTTTCATTACGAACACGGTGGTATAGGGTTGTCTGCAAAAAACAGTCCTGAATTTTGTTTTATGTAAAATATAACTTATTCTGGACTGAATTTTTTTAGACAACCCATTTGCAATATATTTAGTGACATAATATTAAATTGAATATAAAACACTTTTCATCCATTATGTACCTAGTATTATTTATGTATTGTTATGTATTTTTTTTTCTTTGTTTTTTGTATAGTGTGCAGTGATTATGTGCTCAAGATAAACTTTTATTAATTCATTCATTCATTAACCAGCTCAGTGAAGGTCGTTTTATGGCAGGATCCTATACTGTAATGTTTTTATAACACACTAATATTTTTAATGAACATGCACTAGCGGACTACATTCTCGGCGTTTTTCATGGAGGTTGTTATTAAATTTCTCTCACCTTTTAGTGCGCTTTAGAGACGCGATATTAATGTAGAATTATGAATTTTTACAAGCTTTTATTTTACTACGTTTGTCCGGGTAACTTCCGTTTGTAAATATTTAAATTCACTAAATCACTTTTTCATATTTTGTGCCACGACCTGAATTTATACTTACAATTTTATTGTTTTGGTTTATTTAGAACAATTAAATTTAGATAATTATTTAATAAAATAGAGAATTAATTAGAGAGATTAACGGCCGATTACAGAAACGCAACTAAAAATTTGAGTTCTACTTGTTTAATTAGAACTCAAATTTTTGTTGCGTTTCTGTATTCGGTAATTTGAGAGGTGCTTAGTTGTTTAACTAAGCACCTCTCAAATTCAAATATCCCCATACATACTAACTGCGCCCAGCAGTGTCACCCGCGTAAATCCTGATTCCCAGAAAACATCGAGATAAAAAGTGTTATTCTTGGTCTCCAGCTATCTATATTACACGTTTCATCGCAATCGGTTCAGTAGATTTTGCGTGAAAGAGTAACAAAGTCACATACATACATACATACAAACTTTTGCGTTTATAATATTAGTAGGATACTAGCTGTGTCTCGCGTGTGTTTGTTTTACGCGTATATTAAGTCCCGATCTCATGGGAGTTTTAAAAAATATTTTCTCATCATACTTATAAAGATCACAGTATCCAAACTTCAGCTCTCCAGTCTCAACGGTTTATGCTGTGCGTTGATAGATCAGTCAATCAGTCAGTCACTCAGGACAAAGCATTTTATAGATATAGATAATTTATAAGACTAGCTGTGCCCCGCGGTTTCACCCGCGTAAGTCCCGATCCCGTGGGAATATCGGTAGCCTATGTTACTCAGGGTGAATGTAGCATTCTAATGGTGAAAGAATTTTTGAAATCGGTCCAGTAGTTTTTGAGTTTATTCATAACAAACTTGCAGACGCACACACACACAAAAATACAAATCTTTCCTCTTTTTAATATAAGTATAGATACGACTAGCTATGACGCGTATGTCCTAATCCCGTGGGGAATTCGATATTCCGGTGGGAATCCCCATATTCCGTTATCCCGATTAAAAAAAATAAAAAAAATATATATATATATATATAAGTATTATATCCGTTGTCTAGTCACCGTAACACAAGCTTAGTCGCTTACCACGGGGCTAGATGGCGCTGTGTGTTGTTCGGAGAAATTATAAATTATAAATTATTTAAATAAAAACGAAAATATTTTCGGTTTTCGGCAATGAGTCCCATGACCCCATCCGTAATGCATTTGTAGTAAAGTTGTAACAAAATGCAGAAGTTGGTAACATCGTGTTATTGTTGCCATGTTCGCTCTCCGTCTCGACACAGTGTAGTGCGATCTACTTTAGTTAGTAGGACAACTCTTCTATTTGTAAAATACCACTTTGAAACGTCAATTATATAATGCAATCTACTGTGTCTTCGGAACGCGACCTCAAATGAGAAGAAGACACAAGAAACTCAGGGAGGTTTTTTTTGCAGTAATCAAGTGATTTACTTTTTTAAGTGGTTATTTATTATGTTGTAATAGGTACCTATTACTTACTTAATTTACCTATTCTGTCCAATTGTTTTTTTGTTTTGTTTTGCTTTTTATTGCTATAAGTTGTGTCTATTACTAATGTGTTTATGTACTGTGTGAGTTGTGTGCCTGCCTGAATAAACGTATTTTCTTTCTTTCTTTCATTTACATTGTGCATATTTACTATTGAACAATAGTGGAACTGGAGCAATAATCTATACTATAATGATAAAATATATTGAGTTATCCCACTGTACCAATTTACAGCACGTGCCTACACTGTGTCTCCCTGTATGAGTGATGTATGGAAAACAGTTTGTTCTGTCTGAACATGGCTATAGAAGTCGACGCGCGAAGCCGAGGCGGTCTAACGTGATTACAGTACACGTTTATATTCAAACTAGCTGCGCCCGCGGTTTCACCCGCGTAAGTCCCGATCCCGTAGGAATATCGGGATCAAAAGTAGCCTATATTACTCAGGGTGAATGTAGTTTTCTAATGGTGAAAGAATTATTGAAACCGGTCCAGTAGTTTTTGGAGTAAATTCATAAGAAACATACAGACAGACACACACAAAAACACAAGTCTTGATAATATTCTCTTTATAATATTAGTGTAGATAAATATAAATTAAACTCATTTATACCCGACTGCCGAAGGATGGTTATTAGACCAGTGAGTGGTCGCGGCCGAAGGCTACCCCCCAATAAACCCCTTTTGGTCGCCTTTTACGACGGGTGAGGGATACCGTAGCCCTATCTTTTAGACCCGGGCTACAGGGCACAAATATCCGCTAAGATTATCTATCGATTGTAAAAATAAAACTAACCTTAAGAGGAAAGTCTACCGTGTAGGTAGACGTTTCTCCATACAAACGTAGTCAACTGTTTTCTCCCTGGATAAAGACATTAGAGCAAATTCATGTATGCCATAGAACCTATAATATCTGCCATGACCAATAATGACCATGTCCCTACGCATTGGGTTTTTTTTCGTTCTCTTATTAGAATCGATATAGTTTTTATGGCATTAACATATTTTCTCCACCCGGACCCCGGGCCCCGGGTGCGGTCCCCGGGCTCTCGAGAGAGATGCAACCGGGAACATCGCTCGGATGATGATGATAACATATTTTCTCCAAATCCAGGGAAGAAACAGTCAACTATGTTTGTAAAGTTTATACGGAGAAAAGAGTAGGTCGCGCCCTTAACTTATGTTCTCAATTATTCTAAAATGTAGTAAAATGATTTAGCTACAAGCCCAACGTCGTCGCGTCTCATATTCAAAGTAAATCATCTTAAGACAAGGGCCCTTTGTGCAACTTCACTTTATTACAGCTCGACAGAGAGGCGAGCGCGCCCGCGCGATACAATATGTACGATGTAGTCTAGGTAGTGCATTATACAGGTACTGTGGGGACTGAAAGTGGATATCCATTTACAATTTTTAAAACGTATCAAACGTATCATGCTCTTATAACATGTTAAAAACCATGATTTTCTAAGCCTAAATCATGGTTTAAACCAGGTCTGGCTTTAAAACTCATTTTATAATAACCATGCATGAGTTTCTTGTGACTTATATATATATTCTTCTCATGTACCTATGGGCGCGTTTCCAAAGTCACGTAGTAATAAAAACATACCGTTGTAAAGGTGATTTGTGCAAAGTTAGTACTAAATATGAGTCAGTGCAATCTTAAGACTGCTAACACAGGAACGTTTTTATACTTTTTGGGGTTTCGTAGTCAACAAGAAATATAGTTTAGTTATGTCCATCTGTCTGACCGCGAATTTGCTCAGAGACGCTTAGTACTAAGAAGCTGTAACCTTGCATGAGTATGCATTATTGATCACGCCGACAAAGTGCTACAATAAAATAGAAAAAAAATTAAGGTACCTCGCCCACGTGTGAAATGGGGGTTGATTTTTTATTTTCTCGTTTACCCCCTCGTGTGGGGTATCGTTAGATAGGTCTTTTGAAATCAAACCATTTTTCATTTTAGGGTTCCGTTTTCGTTCTAGTTGATAAGCTGATAATTTAATAATTTTAAAAATATACAGTGGGTATCCACTTTTAACTAAAATACATACATGTCTTCATAAGTAAGATTTAAAACAAACTCATTTTTCGTTTTTTATCGCGTCATATTTGACGTGCATTTGACCTCTTTTGTCTACCAAATGTGTCAAATACACGTCAAATATAACAATTAAAATCGACACTCTATTGAGACACGGACGGGTGTGAGAGCAGACTTGGGACCCTGTACACAGATAACTAACTCGGTATCGGGTAATTATCTTCTACAAAGTCAAATATATTTATTCATTAAGAACAATGTATAAATGACATGATAATTTAGAAATGTCGAGATTTTAGTGTGGTTTCGTAACGGGCCCTCCGATGAGAAGAAACCACAAGAAACTCATGAGGTTTTTTTTTGTGATCATGGTTAAATTACAATCGTCATAATACAGATTATCTGTAATTTGAACAGGAGCAGTGAACAATCATGTCCATGGATACTTTTCATTAAAATATGAGGACATAGTACACCTTATTTATTACATAATTTAAGTTTAAGCAAAATCAACGGGTTCAATTCCCTGCGAAGGTTTTAATATTTTTATTCCGTGTAAATATCTCTTAAGAAAATATATAAAATAGAAGTGGCGATAACGGCCATCACAATAATGACTCCATTCGAGGCAGCCATTACCACTACCATCGGTTGCATACTCGATATCTTCTTCTCATCACGCCGCTCTGATACCAGATTCACGGCAAAATACTGAACCACTTAAGATTTTAACTTTCAACTGTCAAAAATCTCCGTCCTAGGTGTTACTAGTTAGTTTCGCTGGGCCTTTTCCGCACTTTAGCCTCACAATTGGGCCATTGTACGTGATTTCTTAAAGGGATTAAGCAGTAAGACGCCACGGGATCCTACTCCGGATTGGCGAACGTCCCATGTCTTCGGACCGTGGTGAGTCCTAGGACATAATATATCGGTTTCAATTTTTTATAGCCTTATTAAGTAAGGTCGGAGTAATTTTGACACTTTTTGTTCCTGTCTGTCAACTTTGAAAGTTCTTATTACGGAAAAAGACAAAGCATGTTCTCACTACTTTGAACTTACTCCACGTTTATAATAAGGCTACGGATAAGGAACGGAACGGAAACGACGAACGGGACGGAATACCAGCAGTCGCGGGTTCGAATTTCGCCGCGTACTAAAATTATGAAAGCATATATTTTTTTTGTTTCTTTAACACCAATAGTAGGGGACAAGGTCGGATCGACGTCTGCGAGAAAAAGATAAAAAAATGATGTCGTTCGGGTGTCGAGAGTGATTTTACCCTGATTAGTATAATTCCTGCGCTCGATGTGTCGCCGCCTCGACGCGACGCGGCTTCGACGACTCGTTTTGTCGGCGGGTAGCTACCTCGACGGTGCGGTGGTTCAACTGCAGATTAAGGCTGGGTTTTTATGTTAAATATAGGATTCGTTTTAGTTACGGGCAGTAGGCACGTCATAGTATTTTTTACGAGACCCGCGTAAGTCCCAATGCCGTTAAAATTTCTAACCACCCTGAGTGGATAGCTAAACATTACAAAGAACACATCCATCAAACATGAGGACCAGCGGTTTATGCTGTGCGTTGATACATAGTTCTTTAAAAATCTTTAAAAATTTATTACAGAAGATGAATCTCAAATTCGATCAAAACTTTATGAAAAGTTGTAAAAGTCATAATAATTTTTGAAAAGTTAAACATTATTTTAAAACCGTATTGCACTATTTAATTTATTTATTTATTTGTTTTTTTTAGATTCGTGTTCTATCTTATTGTTTTTAGAGCACTTTGCCTTACCTACTGTCCGTAACTTCATAAAAGTCGAAAATCTTTAACTACTAGTTACAATTTGTTGGACACCCTTGAATGTTTGATTCAACCAAACTAGAATAAGCAATAATTTACAAATAATTGTATGCATAAATAGTCATTTTTTCGATTGAACATATCAAGAGTCATATTACACAAGAATTGTAATACGTAGCTTATTCCAGTTCGACTGAATCGAGCCTAAAGTATTTAAGATGCCTATGTCAGCAGTGTCTCCTCATCCGCTCCTTACGCTATCGTAGTTTAAACATAGGAACCCAGCTCTAGGATTATATCGAGAAGACAGTGAGGCCGCCTTAACGAGACCCTATTCATCGAACCTACCTACTAAGTACTTCTCGTGTGATACTGCTCACACGATATGTGTAGGTATGTATGTATATTTACGGCGAGTACATACAGGTTATATACTTCGGTATACGGCTTATGCTACATAATATACATAGGTACATAGGCGTTGGTCAAAATTCAAAATCGTCCGCGCTTTGGCCCGGCACGTTAAGCAGTTGATCCTGGTTGTTATCTCTGATAGCAGTCGTTAGGTCAAGTTAGAGGCCTTAGGGCGACCTGACAACTCTAACACTAAGTGAGACACACACACTACTGCACGAAAAGAACAAGAACTACCTCTACGCCAAGTTTCATTCAAAACGGTGGAGGCTAAAGATATTTGACCGTGCAAAAAGGGTACAAACTAACAAACTTATTTTCACATTTATTTTAATATTAAATAGAGTAGTATCAAGGATCCATTAGGCCGTATAGCCCCGGCATAGAATAGGGTTACCCCAGCAAAATTTAAGTTCTTCCCGCGCGGTGGCGGATAAACCACTTCGTCCCTAGAAGGGTTGATGTCAGGCGGGCGGCAGGCCATAAAAATATTGCCAAATCTATAAGCAGAATGGTCAATGGTGACTTACCTACTGCGCCGACCCCAAATAGTTGGGATTTAGCGGACCCCGAGCTCCCGAGAGGGATGCAACCGGGAACATCGTGAGCAATGAGAGAGAGTCTCAAGAATCCATTACTAAGATTCCTACGTCGTAAATCCACGTGAGTTCTTAGCACCAGGTACTGCGGTTCTTTCGACACGACAACGATACTATAATTCCAGCCGATACGATGATTCTACTGTCACCCTACTATCACAGTGTGATAGAACCGCAGTAACCCTCCAGAACATTATGCTCCTCATAGAGTCTTACATACTACCTATCATAAATGTCTAAGTTTGTGTGTATGTAAAATACATTGCTCCTTTCCTCAAAAACGAACTGAACCGATTATGAGGAAACTTACTAGCAGGGACTTGACAACTCTACCATAGGACCAATTCTCACATTGAAAAGAAACTAGGTAACCCGAGAAGGTTAAATCGTTCACCTGAAACTTTTAACCATCGCCCGACTTAAAATTCGCTGTCTGTACTTGCCGCAAACCATATTATCGTACGACCATAAAAATCACCAACACATCGTAAAACAAACAATAATCCATTTATTTATTTATTTAATGTAGTAGAAATAAATCGACTGGTTACACGAAACCGACTAGGCCGGAGCAGCCATGACCATCGCTACAGCGGCGACATGTGTCATCATCACTGTCATACAAATCAATACTCTATTGTCATACGCAGAAGACTCCATTTCACCTGCAAATCCCAACATAACAGCGACAAATATGACAGAGTTGGAGATGTTAAAGAAAGAGAAGGAAGAATTACTTGAATCCCTGATTGAAGCAGTCGAGGATACCAAGGGATATATTTGGCAGAACAATGGGAGCACATCGCTCACCAACTTGACCAATATTAAGGTAAGTACCTACTACAACCCTTAAGGGTTCCGTACCACTATCAAAATTGGACGGAACCCTAAAATGAACACAGGAACAACCAATCCGTAAACGCAATGCAAACGTTAAAATTTATTTTGCTACCAACGCAAGTCTATCATTCGCTTCACTAGATGGCGCTAGTAGAAAAAATACATCGCGGTATCGTAGCGTTTCTGTCCCTGAATCACGTTTATTGTAAGGGAGCCTGTCTTAAATATTTGCTTATAATATTGTTTTTAGTATTTGTTGTTGTAGAGAGTTTTAGTACATTTATTGATTTATTAATAATTAATAACTGTTTTATTTTATTAAATTAAATCTATTAAAAGTAAACCTTATTAATAGGAAATAAAATTTGCCATTACGGCCAAAAGTAGGTACTCAATTATAATCTTAATTAATCATTACTTGCAGGGATTGTTCGAAAACTACCTCTCAAACTCCACCTCCCGGAGTGGAGAGGGATCCCCGGTCTTGTCAATTGACAGGAGGCAAGCCCATAAGAACTACTCCCATTTCTTCCCACTGTCAAACGCTGCGAAAGGGAAGCACAAGCAGCAGAAAAAGAAGAATCATAAGGAGAGGGAGTTGCAGAGGATCATAATGCAGGGGAAGATTGACGAGTGGCTGCTGAATAGAGAACTGGAGAAGAAGAAGATCAAGAGTTATAAGTACGTGTTTATGTGTTACTTGTGAGCCGGTGGACTTCGTATCGCTATCGGTCATAAACTTGAGACAATGTCGCGACGAGCGAGACGCTCTCGTTACATACCAAAGAAAATACGGGTCGTCTAGCAGATGTGAAACATTGACTCGCTAACATATAGCTATATTTTCCCGGGTGACCCCCTGACCCCCCCCCCCCCCCTCGCCCCTAGTCCCCTCGCGACTAAGACCATTGTAACATGGTTGAAACGTCGAGGTAAGAAAATAAAATCGTGTGAATTTAAAAGTTTATTCGCTACGTATAGTACTTATAGCGAGGCGCCACGGCCACGGCCTGTATCGCCATGAAAAATTTTAGATATACCCCATAGATGTTTCACATCAAACAACTTTAAAAAGGTAAAGGTAGTTAGAGACAGGTACTTCTTTTAAATGGTAAAAATAATTTTATTAGGCAGACACTTGTAAGCCGAAGGCAAATTTCATGTCTTGACGTGAAATGGGGTAGGTACCTAGTGGATACCACCTCGGGGGACGCGGGAATGTGTCACAGAAGTTGATGGTAACCTAACCGTTCTTATAGTATTAAATAGTACCTACTCTACTAAAGAAGGATGTTCATTATCCCAGGGGCCCCTGACCCATATAACAATAGACGCGTCTAAACGGTTCTAGCACTATTCGATAGGCTGATGTGATTGATTTGTCATTCTATTAATTTACTTACAGATCGAAAGTACAAACAAATGATAAAGTAGAGATCTGTCCACGGGAAGGTATATCGAAGAAGAAGAAGAAATCTAGAAGAGCCGGCGAAAGTACCGAGGAGGAGAAAGAGAGGCACAAGGAAGAGAAGAAGAGAAACAAGAAGGCAAAGAAGAAAAAGGGAGAGAAGAAGCGTCCCTGTTGTAGGAAATGCTGCAAGAGGTCCTATATGGGATGTTTGTGAAATACATGTAAAGATGTTATTACTTTCTAACCCCCGTATTTAAGGTACTACGACAGTAGGCCAGAAATGTTTTTTTTTCGGACGGTTAATTATAAAATTTATTTGAACCATCCATTTTTAAAACAATACTTATTAAAGTTGAGGATATTTACTAGGTACTGTATGTTGTGGAAACACGATTACAGAAAATTTCTCTTTAGAATAAAATCATAAACTTCCCTCAAAATTTTACAAATAAATAGTTTTTGTCAGTCAATATTTAACTTATACTTATAAAACATTGTAGATCAACTGATCTTAGTTCAATGCAGGGCATCTATGATTTGAAATTCAAAATTTTGTTTTGTTTTCTTGTAATTAGGTAGGTACCAATTGTTTTATTTTACGCTCTAAAATATTACGTACTAGCATCTTACGTCCTTCATTAACACATCTGAAATTCGCTAGCGCTATCCCTGTCACGCAATTGGGGTTATATGGGCCCTTAAAAACGAACCGAATAACTACTCTGGCTAAGTAAAATCGCTGTCACATTTTCGCAGACGCTGAAAACCACTGACAAGAGCGAAACAAATGCATTACCTAGCCAAAGTAATTACTCGACTTGTCTATAAATGCGGGGGTAAGTATTGTTTAAATTATTGATAGTTTCTGCGGCTGCGGGTGCAACGCGGAGGGTTGCGGGTTTGATTCCAGCCAGGTGCTAGTATTTATGCTAAAAAATAAATATTTCTTTCTGGTCTGAATGATTTCTATGTAGGTAACATATGTACCTACATAGAAATATATTTTATACATATAATAATATTATATATATATTTATTATTATTAATACATATTATACTCTTTTTATTAATATAAAAAGAGTATAATATGTAGTGTGTCCGTTGTCTAGTACCCATAATACAAGCCTAGTGCTTAGTTTGGGACTAGATTGCACAGTGTGTAATGTTTTGCAATATTTATGAATAAGCGCGAGAGCGTATCGCACTTCACGCTCTCGCATATCAACCACAACGTGTAAATGTATTAGGAACATACAATCCAAACTTTACCGCTTCTAAATATTAGTAAAGATAACACGTTACCTCCCACTGTGCAAAATTCCACACTTAAGCGGTGGCCCAGGAAGTACTGACCGTGTAAGGCACAGTATTTCGAGTAAGAAACAACAGAAACACCATCGAATAAAACACGAACATTTCGTTTGGAGGTAACAAAACAATATGAAGTTCAGTTTTTTTTGTAAATTATAATAATAATAATATTGTTAATTCAATATTGTGGACCGCCGGGATGTAAGCCCGGCGACGATCAGGTGCATGACTCTAGTAGATATCATGAGCATCGAGTATTTTAAGTGTATTTTGACGACCTTTCTGGCGCGTCGTGCGAGAGCGCGACTGCTATGCAGAAGGTTGCGAGTTCGATTCCCGCCGGGTGCAAGTATTTATGCTTAAAAAATAAATACTTGTGTCTGGTCTGGGTCTCCCTCTATATAGTTATTATATCCGTTGTCTAGTCACCGTAACACAAGCTTAGTCGCTTACCACGGGGTTAGATGGCGCTGTGTGTTGTTCAGAGAATTTATTTATTTATTTAGTCCTACACAGAAACAGCTTCATACAATCGCATGTCGTAGGTCTATTACATGCGCAGCTTTGGCAGCAAGCACACGTTTACTTGGACTCTCTTTTTCATAATGTTATGTTAATTTATATTTTTGTTGTTCTTTCTTTTGTGTGATTTGTTGCCAATAAATATTGTCTGATTCTATTTTTGTAAACATTATTTCTTAGTGTTAATCCACACTGATTCTATTTTTTTTATTTCTGTGTGCGTAACCTCGCTCACCGCTCAGTATGCCGACGGGTTCACGTATTTCAGCCGAGAAGCATCTTCGAGCGCCCTCAGCAAAACGTTCGGTTAAGCGGTGAGAAGTCGCGAATGCATAGCTTCGCATGTAGTGGAGTACCTACGCCGCGGGTTACGCCGTAACTACTCTATATCGTGCGCGATATCTAGTCGACTAGTGCAGCTTATGTTCGGTTACAAATATGTAAACTTGATATGAAAAATTCGCAGAAATGTAATATTTTACAACGTGGTTTAATGAACGAATGGATATGTTTGTACAATAGGTAGGTATGTATGTATGTAGATACAATATTTACATTACTTATTACAATTTTTATGTAATTCCTAATCTCTGACGGCCTGAAATAAGCGATATTTTTTTTGAATTCGCGTTTTGTATTTAATTAGGGTTCCGTACCCAGAGGAATAAATTGAAGGAAAACAAGGAAACCTTTTATTAAGACTTTTCTGTCTGTATGTCTGTCACCACTCACCACTCACCAGAGTGTACAAGCCGAGTGCTAAGTTTGGGGCTAGATTGCGTTGTTTTTAACGTTGTGCAATATTTATTATTGCCTCCTATTGAACAAGGGAACGAAAACACGCCACCAACCGAACTATCTAAGTACGAACAGGCGCTAGGCGGTTTTGTAGGTGCCTACTCTAGCAAGTATCTAGTCTAAGGCGAAACAATTTCGATGCAAATACGAAGGGAATCAGCGTGAAATGTTCTAACGTCCATAATCGACGCGAATAACACCGCACTTCGCTCAATCTTTGTAATTAGTGTGGGGCCATCAACTTGCAGTGTTCACTAGCACACCGAACGTTCTTTAGAACGAAACTAGTAGAACAGTTTAGCACACACCGCTGTAGGCGTGTCTGTACAATAAGGTATTAAGGTACTGCTGATCGATACTTTGTACTATAAAGTATCGATCAGCAGTACCTAAATGACATGGACGCGCTCGGAGTAGCTGCGCGCCCCCGCGTTGCTCTCCGCTCCAAGGTTCTTAAAAGGGCTCTTGGCGCCGCTCGGGGCCCGCGGAATCCTGTGAAGGAAATGCGCTCCACCGGGCCTCTAGCGGTGTGCGCTGGGCCATAGACGTCGCTCGCACTGAGTCGCACTTAGCCATGTTAATGGGCGGAATACTCCACTGAAAACTATGGCCGCTTAACTCAAAATCCAGTTTTAAGACAAAAGCTTTTTATTGGTTCAAATTTTAGACAAAAAAATACTGTTTTGGCTAAACTATTGGATAATCCGACAGGGATTTAAGTTTAGCAGCTAAAGGGCCTTTAATAATCAAATGTATGAAAAATAAAATTGTGAGAAATATAACGCATCCAAATTTATATCGGTGTCAGCTATTTTCATAGCCCCAACTTGAAACTAACAATCAACCCCGCGACTCGATCAAAGTCTATAAAGAGTCGATAATCAGATTTGATTCGATTACAACAATCGATTACGGAGCGGCACATCACTACGATCGAGCCCGACCCCTTCCCTTTGTGAAATGACAAATTATACTAAAGATTGACGTAAATCTAAATTGCCTTATAAAATGGGTAGAATGTTGAATATTTTCAAAATAAATCTGAACGTACACTGAGACAATAAACATTTTAAACTTACGAGTCTCGTGAACAACAATCCCGATATTTACCCTGGATCGGAACTTACGTGGATGAAACCGCGGGATGCAGCTAGTAAAATATACAATAAGAGCATACAACTAAATTACCACATTTTGACATTTTTTTAAAGTGATTGCACCTACTCTGAATATAAAAAAAGCGTTTAAAACCACAAGTTTAATTCTTAAGAAGGTCAAGTGAGTACCACAACCAGACTTAGAAACTGAAGCGAAAGTTACCTATGTGATAATTTGATAAATAATAGCTGCGTCCCGCGGTTTCACCCGCTGTCCTGATTCCGTAGGAATATCGCCTACGGGATTCACCCTGAGTAACATAGTAACCTATGTTACTCAGGGTGAATGTAGCTTTCTAATGGTGAAAGAATTTTTGAAATCGGTCGAGTAGTTTTTGAGTTTATTTATAACTAACATACAGACGCACACACACACACACACACCCTCAGACACACACACCCACCCACAGACACCCACACACACAAAAATACAAATCTTTCCTCTTTATAAACCTTAAGATAAAAAAATAGCAATACAAAGATGGCCATCAAAAAACACATTATTTTTGCCCTTAAAAACCGAAAGTAAAATATTCAATTTCTTAGTGTCCGTGCACCGTAACCCGCTTTCAACCACAAGTTTTTAAGTTAATCTAAGCATTAAGTGGTATTAATGTCGCCGCCCATCAAGCCACGAAGCCTGTCTGTTGACGCGACGGTGACGTGATGGTAACGCGACGGTGACGGGACGGCACTTATATTGACTGACGTCACCGAAGCGATGCCATAAGTCCTATATCAGAGCCATGGCCATGCCCCTACGTTTTGATTTTTTTCATTTTCTAATTTTTCTGAATTTTATTTCTATTCTAATTAAAAATGAAAATAACCAAAACGTAGGGGCATAGTCACTGCAGATATAGGCAATAGATATCATGGCATAAACATATTTGCTCTAATGTCTTTATACAGGGAG
This sequence comes from Idaea biselata, assembly GCA_958496205.1. Classification (NCBI taxonomy): domain Eukaryota; kingdom Metazoa; phylum Arthropoda; class Insecta; order Lepidoptera; family Geometridae; genus Idaea; species Idaea biselata. Next base: position 43,651,109 of record OY292395.1, read on the forward strand.
GAAACAGTCGACTACGTTTGTATGAAGAAAGAGTAGGTAGACTGTCCTCTTAAAGAAATTGGGAAATAAATAATGGATCGTTAGATTACCTAGATGATGGGTATTCTTCTTCTTCTTAACGTGTAGTGGTGTGTCTCACCTAGTGTTAGAGTTGTCAGGTCGCCCTAAGCCCTCTAACTTGACCTAAAGACTGCTATCCGAGACAACAACCGGGACCAACTGCTTAACGTGCCTTCCGAAGCACGGAGGAGCTCAAGAAAATGAATTTCTGCCACACAAATTATCACCCATCCAAGTAATGACCGCGCCAAGCGTTGCTTAACCCGCGCGACCGTTCCATATCGGCTGGTACAGCTAGGCCAATGAGCTCCTCATGGGTATTCTAACAACGATGTTCAAATTTTGACCCATCTTTTTAAAGGTGTGTAAGTAATTTCCCGAACAGTTTGCCTTTGTAACTGGTGAAGCTCGTCCGTCAGAGACATCTTTGACTTTAGAACTGGTAAAGCTCGTCCGTCAGGGACGAGTTTGAAATGCTTGTCAGACAAACTTTCTCCTTCTACTCTTTAATAGATGTTTTTGCCACGTCCGTGCTGTGTGCGCCGGACAAATCCGCGCAAAGACCCCAGAGCAACAATACCTACCTATCGGAAAACTTCCAAATTTCATAGCGAACCTTAAAAATAGGTGGTGTTAGGTTTTATTTTCGTTACGGAATTTCCTGATTCGGTCGCCGCGCTCAAAGCCCGCGATAAAAGCAGTATGAATGCAGTAGCTTAATAAAAAGCGAGAAATAAAAGACCTATAGTTCTCAATTGAACACTAATTGGAAAGGAAAAATCTACTAAATGAATGAAATAGGATTTGTTTGTATCAATTTCACAAAAATGGCGTCGTCCAGTCTAAATAATTAGTTTTGTTAAGACTACGCGACTTCTTTATTTTTCTGTTCTTTATCGATATATTAAATAAAAGACAATTATTTTCATTTCATACTCCTGTGAGTGATTATCTGGAATGGATTAAGGATCTTAGTTCAGACCACTACAATCTAATACAACTTCAAAATGTTCGAAAAAAAAAGCTTGAATTTCGAAAAGTCGTAGAACAAAAGTGATTCGCCTAGACGTCTAGAACAACCCCCTTTCGGCTTATTACCCCTTCCTCGGAACATCCTGTACAACTACGCAATGAGACTAGATAATGCTAGATTACCTATCTATGTAATGTATATCTATATACTAGCTATCTATCTACCAAGGTATGTATATCTACTATGTACTAGCTAGGTGTTAATAGTCTCTCTCAGGCTCCGAAACGCCTATTAAAGTTACCTTTCTACAATAAAACAATCTACATAAATAACTAGTTAGGGTGTGACTGTACCACGAGCGTAGAGCGGGTAGCGGGAGCGGGGAGACCAGCGATTTGTAGAGATAAGTCACTAGATTGTAGGAAGAGTTACGTCTGAAAACAGATCGTGTCCATTTTTATTTATTTTGAAGAATTACATTTTTTTTATTAAGAATAAAATATACAGTCTGTATAACAAAGAACATCAAACCCAAAAACTACATCCAGAAAATATTAATAACAAGCAGATTCTCGCGGTTTTACCCTGTTAGTCACGATTTCGTAGGAATATCAGGATCAAAAGTAGCCTATGTTACTCCTCAATAGTGTAACTTTCTATTGGTGAAAGACTTTTGCCAATCGGTCCAGTAGTTTTTGAGAATACTCGGAAAATACATTCATACATAAATGTTACCAATGTTACCTCTTTATAATATTAGTATTAGATATACCTAGATTATAGTAAATATAGATTTAAATATTATTATATCTACACTAGCTGACCCGGCAAACGTTGTTTTGTCTTATAAATTATAGATAATTAAATTTTTCCTGAATTTTCTTTGCTATAAACCTCACGGAGCCCGAGACCTTTCCAACGAATGCAAAACCGTGGAAATCGGTTCGTGCGTTCTGGAGTTATAGCGTCAGGAAGGAAAACCCGACTTATTTTTATATAGTAGAATATTATATAATAAGTAATATTTGACTACTAAAATATAATGCGACATTGTACATAAATTCTAGTTACTTACAGAAATATGTCAGGTAATATTACAACTAATTATAATAAAGGCCTTATCGCCAAAAGCGATAAGGCCTCTCTTCCAGGCTACGCGAGTGAACTATAAACTCTGTGGTACCTACTTCGATGATCTTTGCCGAAGATGCCGATGGAACCGCTAATGATTAATCAACGCAACGTTACAATTGAGATACCCCCCCCCCTCCAACTCTACCCCGCTAATCGGCCCGCTCGCTCACGCATAACAGTCGCGGTGTAACAGTTAATTGCGTTTAAAATATTGATGGAATTACTGGCAACACTATAAGTAATTAAATTAAAACAATCTTCGCCTTTGTGTCTTGGATAATATTAGGTCCTTACATATGAAATTGGCGTTTTGTCGTACTGGCCACTTTTATCTCAAATATCTCTTCTTTGGTTAGGGATTCCAATTTCAAATTTATACAGCTATTTATTCATACATTTGTATTTCGAAAACCGTAATTCATTTGTTTTGTCCTCGTTTGGTTTTTTCTTTGCATCACGCAGTTTACAAAATGGAAAACTTGAAATATCGCGTTATTTACGAGTACGAGTTCCACCGTGGTACCAGTGCTGCAGAAACAGCTCGAAGGATTAATGATGTGTATGGCGGCGGTGTCGCAAAAGAAAACACAGTGCGTTTTTGGTTCCAACGTTTTCGTTCTGGAAATTTCGACCTGCAGAACAAGCCCCGTGGACGGCCGGAGACTAAAGTTGCTAATGAAGAATTGAAAGCTATTGTGGAAGCAGATCCATCGCAAACCACGTCCGAGTTAGCTGCAGGCTGCGAAGTGATAAAACTGTTATAATCCACTTGAAGCAAATTGGAAAGGTGAAAAAGCTTGAAAGGTGGGTACCTCATGAATTGAGTGCAGCAAACCGACAAACGCGCGTCAACTGCTGCGTTACATTACTCAACCGGCACAATAATGAAGGGATTTTAAATCGGATCATTACCTGTGATGAAAAGTGGATCCTGTACGATAATCGGCAACGCTCATCGCAATGGCTGAATCCTGGCGAACCAGCCAAATCCTGCCCCAAGCGAAAATTGACTCAAAAAAAGTTACTTGTGAGCGTTTGGTGGACTAGTGCCGGTGTCGTTCACTACAGCTTTCTTAAATCTGGCCAGACGATTACAGCAGATATCTATTGTCAGCAACTGCAAACCATGATGGAAAAGCTAGCTGCTAAACAACCGAGGTTGGTCAATCGCTCTAGGCCACTGCTGCTTCAGGACAATGCTAGACCACACACTGCACAACAGACGGCTGCCAAATTAGAGGAGCTTCAATTGGAATGTCTAAGACATCCACCGTACTCCCCGGACCTGGCTCCAACAGATTACCATTTTTTTCGAAATTTGGATAACTTCTTGCAAGGGAAAAAATTCAACTCCGATGGGGCAGTCCAAAGCGCCTTCAAACATTTCATTGATTCTCGTCCTAATGGTTTTTTTAGTAAAGGGATCAATGAACTACCTATGAGATGGCAAAAGTGCATAGATAGCAATGGTACATACTTTGATTAAATAAATATATTATTATAAAAAAAAGACTGTATGTTCCTCCCTTACAAAACGCCAATTTCATATGTAATGACCTAATATAAACTGTGGCAGTCGTTTGTGGACGAACTGCGGTCGGAGGGACAAATACCTATCTAAATACCTACTTATCTATATGGATGTTGGAGTTTATGAGGCAGCTTTTTCACGTTTTTCTACACGTCCGGGCGAACTATTTATTTTTCTTTGATCAATATTTTCCATTAAAAACGCATCACCTATCCCCTTACTCAAGTCTGGTTCATTCACTGGTTGCCTGTAAGAAATCGACCATAGGCGACTGTCCATTGTGTCTATTTAGTATTATGTTTTTCTTCGTAAAATTTGTGTTTTTGCTGATATTTCGTCTACGACCGTGCCACGACTGAGCTAGGTTGCGCTATAGATGTCCTACTGCATTAACTGCACTTAAAAGAATGTTTCTAAAAAAAACAAATCAATACGTACATTTACATAAGTACGAATTATTTTAATTCTAAACATTATTATGAAGAATATGCAACAATCAACGAAAAACATTTAAAAAAAATATCTATTCATCCACCCTCCCTCTCTAGAAATATCCAAGTTTTTAGAGAAAACGTTGACAATGTGAAACATTTCCGCGGATTACAATTTATACAATATTTTCCTTAGAACGGCGACATCCCGTGTAGAGTGACCATGTTTCCGGATTATTGTGGACGAGCCTTTCAACTTGATCACTTTTGTTGGTAACATAATGTTACAAAGGAATCAAAAGATTCATCTATATATCGGAGGGGCTTTTTGGCAAATTTTCTTTTGGTATTTTTATTTATTGGCAATTTAAATAATGGATAGGTATAAATTGATTTTTTTCCTTTAGCTACACAATGTGTTTCGACGAGGTTGATGTAATGTGAAAGAGTTGTTGGTTTCTTTTTAAAAGAATATAATTTTGTATCAAGAAGTATTAAAGTCACAAACATACAATCATAATATAATAATACATACTTGCAAAGTTTCGCGTTTAATATTAATAGGATATTGAGAAAATTTTCGCTGAAATATCAAAAAAGCAAAGGTCTTTATTTTCTAAAAAACGTAAAATAAAGACCTTATCGCCTTTATCGCTTATTTTGCGAAAATGGCCTCAAAATCCTACTGATATTAAAAACGTGAAAATTTGTAAGTATATATGTAAGTGACTTTGTTACTCCTTCGCGCTAAAACTACTGAACCGATTGCGATTTAACTTAGAATATAGATAACTGAAGAACTAGAATAACACATAGACTACTTTTATCCCGATATTCCTGCGGGATCGGGACTTACGCGGGTGAAACCGCGTGGTGCACCTAGACGATTTTTCAAAAAAGTTCTCTAGATTTAGAATCTAGTTACGACTTTTAAGATTAAATTTCTGTAACGTGTAACCGTCTCCAATCTAATGTCATAATCTCATCGCCTTATCTTTGTCATTAAAATCTAGTGTTTTTAAAACATTAGGCCATTCACATTGTGCCCATTCAATGCAAAATGGGTGCAAATTGGACAGGATATGTATGAGTATGAGTGTGTATCAAACATTCTGCCCACTGTCTCATTACCGGATCAGTTCCAGTCTCTTAAATGAGCTATTGGGTGTCAACTGATCGAGCGAGACAGTTGGGGTGACCCGGTTAAAAAAATCAACCCTTAAAAATAAGAGTATTTACATACACATATTTCACTCGCTTACTGGATGAACATATCCACATAGTGTGAAAATCTCTTAAGAGCCCTATAGCCGCTAAACTTAAAAACAATGCACTAAAATGTCGGAAACAATGTCGATTACAATCCATACCTACACAAAAAAAAAGTTCAACAACATTCCGTCATGAAATAATCAACAATTTTTGATGAACCCGACAAGGATTTTGAGTTTATCGGCTATCAGGCTCTTAAACTAAAATTCAAGTTTATCCAACTAAATCCGAAGAGCACAGTCACCTCACAGCGCGAAGCTTTCAAATAATGAAGTAGAAATAAATACGTGTTGAATTAGTGCACCCCCCCCCCCGGCGCCCCGGGGCGTCGAGCTATTTAGTAATTAAAAATATTCTTATAAAGAAAGCGAGACAAGTTTTAATCTCTTATGATTTGTCGCTGTTAGTATATAAGAATTCATTATTGTTTGTGAGTACAATGAAAGTAAATAAAAATGTAGGAATTATAACGGATCATTCCCACTTCCCACCGATGAAATTCCGAGTGGGGGAAAGTTGGAAATTTAGTGACTCTCCCCCCCTAATTTGAAATCGAGTTAAATTGGTTTAGCATTTCACTAAACCAATCCGTCAATTAATTATCTATTGTAACACCAAATAAATTTACAATAAAAAGAAAAACTTCAACAACTTAAATCTAGGTGGCACAATGGGCCTTGTCGCTTAAAGCGATCTATTCAAGCAACCTTGGGATGGACAAGAAGTCCACCTAATAAGACAGTAAAATAATTTTTTTTTGACTGGCTTACTAGTCTGTTAGATTTGAAGCCAGAATGCATTACTAGCCTTAGATGAAAACAAAAAACAGCAGATACGTTACCTAGTCTCGGAAAATGAGACGATAAAACTGCGTCTAGCTGACGTACTAGCCTCCGTCGTATGTCGAACCGTTGCCGCGTGAGCACGTGCTGTCACACTGCGATTATCTTTTTAAAATCCATAAGAATGCCTTTTTGCTTATTAACAAATGCCTGAATCTTTTTTAAAGACAAATGATTTTAAATACAATAATTTTATGAAAATGCATGTAGGTGTTTCTAGCTCATTTTTCGAATACGCAATGTTAGAATATACTGTATCTACTATTTTTGTTTTCATCTATGTTACTAGCCTGAACTGTAAGCAGCTTTAATTGGTCCTTTATATTGTTAACAGACGTTATCGTCGAATCTATCCCATTACCTCGATATAGACAAAACAATATATTTATAATGAACCGACATACGAACACCTGTCATATTATATTATCTGATTGTATTTCATAATTATCATCAATCATGTCGTCACCCGATACCTCCGGCCGCCATGCGTGATCGTTTCATATTTCGATCTTGTTGCTATTTACAAAATTATTATACTTACTTTTTGAAAAAATGCTTTCAAAAACTTTAGTACCCGGCGGGATTCGAACCCGCGACTATTGGTAATCCGAACAACGCGTTAACCGCTTCGCCACGGGTAGCCCTCCAGCCAGGTCGAATTTAAGAAGGCACCTCTTCGTGTGTTCTTGCGAGTAAGGCCTCGTAGTGCCATCTACCGGCGAACTTTGCAGATCGACTCGGCTTGTAACTTCCCATATTACATGGAAATGATTACAATATAAGATGACACATTCCAAACATGTAAACATTATTTCTTAAAAGCAGTATTCCTAAGTGTGGATTAACACTAAGAAATAATGTTTATTATACTTAGTTCCATTTTCGCGGGTCTTAATCTCGTATTATTATTAATTTTCTTATCTCAATGTTTCTACCATGTTACAATAGTCTTTGGTCTTGATTGGTTGAGACCCAGGGAACTGTCACTTTGTTAAAAAAATTATGAATATCAAAAGTTTGAATAAAAAAGTACAAAATTATTGTCTTGTAATTCTGGAGGAATATCCAAATATCCACTAAGATTCCCAATTTCCCCAATCGGGGGCGACTCGTCGGTGGGAAATAGGAATGCTCCGTTTATTTACTTAGATTGACTGACTGTAGTCACATAAGATTGGACTTATACCAATTGACTCTGCCCTCTTGCTATGTTATCGATGAGCGTGCTACCTATTAGACCACTTCATCACTTACCATCTCGTGAGATACAAAAAAAAAAAATAGTTTGTCAAATGCTCGACTATCGTTTACAAAACATATTATTTCTACATTCTTTCTGTATGACTCATTTTTGATGTTCTATATTTGTCGCTAGTACCATTAATGGTACTAAGGATACAAGAGTGGGTCACTTGTACCATCAATGGTACTACTGACACATAGTCTTATTTTACACCAAGAACTCATTGGATAACTGATAGGAAATTCCCTTTGAAAACGTTAGTAAGAAGTTACCCCTCTAACTTCGTTTCACCAATAATAATTATAATGTAGGGTATGTAATAATAATGTTGCCGTAACAACGGTTAGTAAAATAGAAACACAATCAAATATCACCAATTATTCATTACATATACCTACCTACATACACACATCTACATCTACACTAATATTTTAAAGAGGAAAGATTTGTATTTTTTGTGTATGTGTTTCTGTATGTGTGTAATGAATAAACTCTAAAATTAACGTGCCAATTTAAAAAAATATTTCACCATTAGAAAGCTACATTCACCTTGAGTAACATAGACTACTTTTGATCCCGATATTCCCACGGGATCGGGACTTACGCGGGGGAAACCGCGGGACTCTGCTAGTAAACAATTAGTATTCAATGAACTATTTAATTCGGCCTTCAGGGGGATATCCTAAACTGCTGAAAGGAGATGCTTCCCCAATTTGGACCAAAACTAAAATGGCATATTTCGTTTTTTTTTTTATTAATTACCCTAGCCAGGAATCGAACCTTGTCTTTTTGCAAAAATATAACCACCCTGCGCACCGGCAATAAAGCAAGCTTACACTGATAGTGACTGCGAACTGTGATTCCTAGAACTGAACCTCATTATGTAGGTACTGACCCTCCATTAAAATGCCATTTACCACCGCATCGACTACAGCTCGCCCCGCGGCTCCACTCCTATTACAATACTGAGAAATACCTGCCCACTCGTCTACGAACACCACTGACCTCTATGGTACAGTCAGATTACCAAGTAAGTAAGTATACAGCACGCAAAATTATTATTCGTGCTGTATTATTGAGTAACACGGGATTGAGTAAGAAACACACACACATACATACTGACAAACTTTCAGCTTTATAATATTAGTAGGATATATAGAAATAGATCATCTGTAAAAAAACAACTGTCTAACTATCACGGTTTCTGAGATACAGCTTGGTGACAGACGGACAGACAAACAGACAACGGAGTCTAAATTATGTCACCTATCTAAGAACTATTGGAGGGAAGAGACGAATTTAACGATATCCTAATTAAAGAAATCCGTCGGGTGGTTTGGAAGATACGAGGGAATAAAGAATATTACAAACATACAAGATAGGCGCGAAAAACATAACCCTTTCCTTGCAGCCTTGTAATAATAGGGTCCCGTTTTACCCTTTGGGTACGGAACCCTAAAAATTCTACCCACATTGGTGACGAGTGGCGTGGGACGCGGGATGCCGCAGTCCCGTGTCCCGTGTAGTTCCAGTTAAGCATTATTTATGCTAGACGGGGCCGTGCCCGGGCCGGGGCGGGGACGGGCTACTTTTGTATGAAGACAGCACGGACGCGGCACGGACAATATGCAAAACAAAAGCTGTCTTCATACAAAAGTAGCCCGTCCCCGCCCCGGCCCGGACACGGCCCGGTCTAGCATTGATCATGCTTTAAACTATCATGTATTCTGTTCCACGAGCCGGCCGTGTCACGCTCGAGAACGCAACGTAACGACACACGACCGACGACTGTTACCTAACTACTACATACAATATACATACAGACGGACAGACGTATAATACTTATAATAAGGTATAAGTATAAGGCTAGGTAGAGTTTTATATGAGACGTCTAGTATTTCCGGTCCCACGATCATTTTTGATTTCCGTTTCGTACATAACATAACAATGTTTGACTTATTCTTATTTACTCACGTAGTCTTACACCCGTATTTTTAGACGAATCTGAGTGATTACTTTGGCTAAGTAATGCCCTGTCAAATGCAGGCATATTTTGCATGGGCAAAAAAAAAACACCACCACACCACTATACGAAAAGAAGAAGAAGTTTAACAAGGTATTGAATCGCTCTATTTAGAAATAAAAGTATATTACCTCTATGTCAAGCGTACCGCGGAAACTTTTTCAGACCCAAATAATGTTGTTTAACTTTAAACTTGTACATTTTCTCTCAGTTATCGCCTCTCACCAAACATTTGCTTAATTATACTCGAAATAAGAGCGGAAACAGCAGAACATTGCTATCATTATTATGTACGTATGTATCTCTCTCATCCGAGCGATGTTCCCGGTTGCATCCCTCTCGGGAGCCCGGGGTCCGCTAAACCCCAAATATTTGGGGTTGGCGCAGTAGCTAAGTCTAATACCTTCTGCTAATAGATTTGCCAATATTTTTACGGCCGGCCGCCTGCCTGACACCAACCCTCCTAGGGTTGCAGCACCAAGTAGTTTATCCGCCACTGCGCGGGGAGAACTTAATTATTGCTAGTCCTCCCTAAATCCCTTAGTCGCCTTTTACGACACCCACGGAAAGAGATGGGGTAACTCTATTCTATGCCGGGGTTACACAGCTATTTTTGCTATCATTATTATGTACGTATGTATCTCTACTAATATTATAAAGAGGTAACGTTGGTAACTTGTTTGTATATTGTATGTACTAGCTGCGCCTTGCGGTTTTACCCGCTTAAGTCCCGATCCCGCGTGAATATCGGGATAAAAAGTAGCCAATGTGTTTTTCTAGGTCTCCAGCTATCTTTATTCCAAGTTTCATCGCAATTGGTTCAGTAGTTTTTGCGTGAAGGAGTAACAAAGTCATATCCCTACATACAAACTTTCGCGTTTATTTATACTATTAGTATAGGATATTGATAGGATAGGATAGGATATTGGGGGTAATCTCCGAAAAATAAATATAAGTATTATATCCGTTGTCTAGTCACCGTAACACAAGCTTAGTCGCTTACCACTGGGCTAGATGGCGCTGTGTGTTGTTCACAGAATTTATTTATTTATTTTTATAGTAAACATTATTTCTTAGTGTTAATCCACACTTAGGAATATTGCTTTTGAAAAAATGCTTTCAATAACTTTAGTACCCGGCGGGATTCGAACCCGCGACTATTGGTAATCCGAACCAACGCGTTAAACCGCTTCGCCACGGGTAGCCCTCCAGCCGGGTCGAATTTAAGAAAGCACCTCTTCGTGTGTTCTTGCGAGTAAGGCCTCGTAGTGACATCTACCGGCCGCCGGGTACTAAAGTTTTTGAAAGCATTTTTTCAAAAGCAGTATTCCTAAGTGTGGATTAACACTAAGAAATAATGTTAACATGTTTGGAATGTGTCATCTTATATTGTAATCATTTCCATGTAATATGGGAAGTTACAAGCCGAGTCGATCTGCAAAGTTCGCTGCAAATTTTTCAAAAGCAGTATTTTTATAGTGTTAGGAATTTACAAGAACTATAATATTTAGAATTATATAAATAGCCTACCCTATTATATTATAATACCAGTTCACTTTGCATACGTCGACCTTAATCGTAGAAACATACAATATCAAATTTAATGTTTTTTAATGATAATAAAATGCTGAATCTCCAGACCGACATTCCGTCATAGAACTCATTAAAACACGCTCGTGCTCGTAACGCAAACCACGTGCAAATCAAATCACCGCTACGAGCGTCGTAGCTCGTCTACGGCGTAGCGCCCGCTACGAGCTACGACCGACAAAATGGTAGAATGTTACAGTATAAGAAAACACTATCAGTAGGTTCACAGCTTTGACAGCTAGACAGCGAATTGAGCCTAGGGCTGTCAGGAATAACAAATTAATTTATTTAGTTTACTAGCTTTTGCCCGTCGTCGTTTGAACGCCTAACTGCCATTTGGAAATAATAATGACTACGACCGACAAAATGGTAGAATGTCACGTGTTATAAGAAAATTCTACCAGTCGGTTTCCGTCTTTGATCTTGCAGTAAATGCCGACAGCTTGACAGCGAATTAAGCCTAGGGCTGTCGAAAAAAACATATTAATTTTATTAGTTCACCAGCTTTTGCCCGTGGTTTAAACAACCTACATACCAGTTAAAAAAATCAAGTTTAAGGGGGTCTATATTTTTAAATTTCTGTTTATTTATTTATTTTGTTTGTTTTAATGTATTTTTTGTTGTACAATTTCTAGATATTTTTTTCTTATTCCATTATGATTTTCGAACCAATCTCACCTTAAAATTTACCATTACCGTCTTCGAGACACGTTGTATAGAGAACTATTTGTCTTCTCGAATCCGGTGACACAGTGCAGAGCGCGGTGTGCAGCCTGACAACACTGTGGCAACCCCACGACCTCTATACATGTTGTTGGGACACAGTGAAGTTGCACATACAGTAAGATAACTTGCAACTTCCTAATAATAGCTTATATTACCTATATGCAACTAGGCCTTGAAGAAAAAGGATGAAAAGAAATATGCATGGAGTGATGAGCATGACGGCCTCTGTAGCGGGCGAAGGCCCGACTGCAATGCAGAAGGTTACAGGTTCAATTCCTGGCGAGTGTAAATATTTATGATTAATAATTTTAAAAAAAAACTGGTGTGTGTTTTCTATGTATCAAAAGTATGTATTTCTAAATAAAAAGTATAATTATTTAGCATATCCGTTGTCTAGTAGGTACCCATATTACAAGCCTTGGCTTAGTATGGGGCCAGATGGCGTTGTGTGCAATGTTCTGCCATATTTATTGTTATACTAATTATTTTTGTATGCTTTCTTCTTCTTCTTTTCGTGTAGTTGTGTGTCTCACCTGACCTAACGACTGCTATCAAACATAACAACCGGGCCCAACTGCTTAACGTGCCTTTCGAAGCACGGAGAAGCTCGAGAAAATGTATTTTAGCCACACAAATTTAATCGGTCAGCCATCCAAGTAATAACCGCGCTGAGCGTTGCTTAACCCGGCCGTTCATGATCGGCAGGTACGGCCAATAAATAAATTATTTAGGAAATTATAATGCTTTCTAAGTCACATTATCCTATCCTACTCATATTATAAATCTAAAAGTTTGTGAGTATGTAGGTATGTATGTATGTGTGTGTGTTTGTTACTCAATCACGTAAAAAACCCTGAACCGATTACCATGAAACTCGGTATGTAGATAGACCTGGAATAACACATAGGCTACTTTTTCGGGATCGGCACTTACGCGCGTGAAACCGCGGGGCGTAGCTAGTAAATCCATAAATTACTGTTAATAACGAACCGCCCTACTGCCGTGTCCCTACACTGTCACGCGCTGTGTCTCCGCCAAGTGCACGTCGACTAGCGCCTGCCCCCGGCGCCGCGCGCTGAGTTATGGCTTCCTCTAGCCCCGAGACCACCTCCGACTTACATTCACACCGCGCCCGTCTCGCGCCGTGACATGACCCTACATTGCAAACTATGTGTAGGTATATACCTACAGTGGAGTTCAAAACTGGTTTCAAATATCAAAAAAATTAAAAAAAAACCGACTTCAAAAAAGCATAAAATAACCTCGCCTACATACAGTACCATCAAACTACAATCCAGACCCACCCTATAAAACTGCCCGACTTCAGATTACATAACAGATAAGTCGGTGATTGTACCATGGATGGTTAAAACGTCGAGGTAAGAAAATAAATAATAATACGCTATTAAGACCCGGTAAAATGTAACTATGTTATGTTAACAAATCCTATGAATTTAAAAAGTTTAAACATACCTACATAGAAAACACCCACAAAAGAAGCAAATATTTATTTTTAAGCATAAATAGGTACGAGCACCCGGCGGGAATAGAGCCAGCAACCTCCTGCATTGCAGAGAGGCCACAGAAACCAAAGCAACCAAAGCGTGTTTGGAAACGGACATCATCGAAAATATTTTATGTTTTTTGGCTGTTGGCACCATTGATGACCATAGACCTGTGGGCCTATGACCAAAGACCCTTATCTATGGTCATCAATTGTGCCAACACCCAAAAAACATAAAATATTTTCGATCAAAAACTAGATATATCAATAGTGACCGTTTCAAAACCCGTCCGTTTTATTGCGGATTGCCCCTACATATAAGTTGTTACATTATAAAGGTTCTAGCTAATATGTTTTGTCTAGTAGTTCAAGCAACTGTCAGAGGACAGAGGACACTACAGACCCCTAGTAACGTCCAATCTCTTGCGTCTATATAGAGTAAGATCCCAGAACTGGCAGACATCACGATGTTCTGACGAACGAAATGTGGTCGGTTGAGTAGTATTAGTATGTACTAAGAACGCATGCCTACATGCTAGCCTGCTGCGACGGCCAATTCTGAGATATCAGGTCATCAAGGTACATAAAAAAATTACTTACCTCACTTTGATTCTCCAAGCTCATTTTCACGTATATTTTAGATAATGTACTTAAAAATAAGTCGCCAATACTCCCATACACTTTCCGTCGGCCGTATTGCATTGCAGTTGCTTTAAAGCTGTAAAAATAATTAGTCGACTTCACGTAAATTCTGATGCTCCATTTATGTCGTTCGTTAGAAAATACGTGATGTCTGCCAGTTCTGGGATCTTGGACTAATACATCACGTATCGACAGTTCCCAGTCCCGACCACTTCACTAGACTAGTGTACCTAGTCTAGTGAAGTGGTCGGCAGTGGAGCGGCGAGTGAAGTGAACACAATCAGGCGGACGGATCAATCAATCGAGCAATTAGCGCGGAGAGCAAGCTCGCGAGCTTCTGTACTGTAGTGGGTACGTCCATACTCGCTCGGTCGGAACGTTTCAGAGATGGAAGTTTGTGCGTGTAGACTGGGATGTGATCGTCGGTAAGCCTATCTCATCTGGTACCCAAACAGCACAATGTTACCTAGAGACGAAAGCGGAATATAAGCTAATATATTATCTATACTAATATTATAAAGCTGTAGAGTTGTGAAACCGCGGGACGCAGCTAGTATATTATATTACAAGCTGCGTCACGCGGTTTCACCCGCATAAGTCCCGATCCCGTTTGAATATCGGGATATAGCCTATAGCCTTCCTCAATAAATGGACTATCCAACACTGAAAGATTTTTTCAAATCGGACCACCGGTTCCTGAGATTAGCGCGTTCAAACAAACAAACAAACTCTTCAGCTTTATAATATTAGTATAGATAAGTCATATATTTGACTATTACACAAAGTCAAAGTCAAATATATTTATTCAATAAGAACAATGTATAAATTATACATGATAATTTGGATACGTCGACTCATGACTATGATTTTAGTGTGGTTTCGGAACGCGCTCGCTAGATGAAGTAAATTTAATGAAGAATGATTATTTATTTATTAATTATTGTTAACTAACTACTACCTACATTTGTATCTATGCTGTACTAGATGCAAGCTTTCTTTGTTTGATTGTTTTGCTTTTGTAGCTTCATGTGTTTATTCTGTTTCGTATTCGTGAAGACCTGTAATTGGCTTTATATTACCTAAGATATCATTAAGTTGTAATAGCTGTTGGTTTTCCAAATTAATAAATAAATAAATAAATAAATAAATAATTTGCATACATATCAGTTACTTAAGAGCTAATGTAAGTTCAGCTAGTTTTTATGGCGCTGTGTGTTGTTCATAGAATTTATTTATCTTTCTTTCCATAAAATGCTTTGTCCTGACTGACTGATCAACGCACAGTCTAGACCAGGGGTTCCCTAACTTATTTGAGCCACGCCCCCCTTGGATCATAAAAAAAAATCCGAGCCCCGTCCTACAGTCCAGATTTATTATCAGGTCTGAATAAAAAAAAAATAACAAAATAAGTATTCTTATTGCTCATTGAAGTTTTACAAAGCCATACAAAAGGTATTTGGTAAGTAGTACCAAAGATTATTGACAGGCGTCAATTTCAAATATTTTCATCGGTCATATCGAGCAGTCTGGAATGCATTCTCTCAGCGATCACGCGTGTCCCGCGCCCCCCTGGAAAGGTCTCTGCGCCCCCCCTGGGGGGCGCGCCCCCCACTTTGGGAATCAATGGTCTAGACCGTTGATAGTAGAAAGCTGTTTGGAGAGAGTGTTTTCTATGTGATGTAGGCATCCGATAAGAAAGAAGAACGTGAATTCATTTTCTGGCGGTTCAAAAATACCACTCATAGCAAATAAAAACCCCCATAAGTTTCTTGTGTCTTTTTCTCATTAGAGGTCTCGTTCCGAAGATTACTAGTAGATTACTGACGATTCAAAAGATAATGTGAATAACGAGCCTTAATCGTAAACAATCAGAGGAGAATATAGCATTGGAAGTTTTCACGGCAACAGGCGTGGACTTGCGTAGTCTAATTGGTATAGACGTTGGGGTACTGACCCAAAGACGCGAGTTCAAGCCTCGCCGCAAGTGAAAATTTTTGTATGCTATTTTTCCTTGAAAATAAATTTTCTAAATAAAATAGCCTTGAGCTACATACAAAAATTAAAAGAAATTTATAATGTGAATGTCTTATTGAATGAAAATTAATACTATGTCTACCTACATCATAATAGTCTAAAATTTGTACCAGATGAGATAGGAATACCGACTGTGGCTTCTCAGTCTAATATAGTTTTCGTTCGAAACGATTTTTGCATTTTTCAAAAAGCAGTACCTACCTACTGCTTTTTGAAAAAATACCACTTAAATTTACTAAATTACTACTACTACTAAAAATACTACTTGAACTATTAAGTACTAAAATTACTACTAAAATGGTGAAAGCATTTTTTCAAAAAGCAGTATTTTCTAAGTGTGGTAACATGGTAACGCCTGCCTCCCGCTGGGTTGTGCTTTTTGGGTTGAAATCCGATTATTTTGGGAAATATTTGGATGATGTCTTTATGAAGCGGATTAATCTGATAAAGCTGTTCAAGGGTCAGATGTTAGAAGTACCCCGCATATTATTTGTGTGCTTAGTTATGAATAGAAAAGTTCGTTAGAAAACACTAAGAAATAATGCTTACACGATTTAGGTCCCTAGTAATATACATACCTACACATAAACGTGCACATTTTTAATATTATTATTATTATTAAGAGCCTGAACTGTCCCACTGCAGGGCAAAGGCCTCTCTACCTTCCTTCCATTTGATTCGGTCTTGAGCTTCTGTGAACCAGTCGCTTCTATAGGAGTCAAGGTCATCCCGCCATCGCCGTCTTGGTCTGCCGCGTGGCCGTGTCCCAGTGGGGTGCCAATCGGTCGCCATCTTGGCCCAGCGTTCGTTTGACATGCGGCATACATGTCCAGCCCAATCATACTTTAGGTTTGCAGCCTTTAAGGAGACGTCAGTGATCCGAGTTGTGGAGCGCAGGTACGTGTTTCTGATGCGGTCGGTTAGTTTAACCCCCAGCATACTGCGCTCCATGCCTCTCTGACTGACCTCGAGGGCCGACCTCTGTTTTTTGGTTAAAGACCAAGTCTGAGCTCCATATGTGAAAACGGGAAGGATGCACATGTCCATGAGCTTGCACTTTAAGGATATTGGTGCGTCGCCCTTCATTAGATGTTTAAAGGACCAATAGTTCCTCCAGGCGCTTTCCGTGCGTCGAGCGACCTCTTTCTCTTGACGCGCCTTGAAGGAGACTAGTTGGCCCAAATAAATATACTCATGGACATGCTCAACCTCCACATTGTTCACACATATCCTGCGTCGGACGCTATTTGTCATTAACTTGGTCCATGTTCATACGAAGTCCGGCCTCGAGGCTAGCTATTCTTAGCTCTTCGAGCATTTCTCCCATTTCAGTGGCAGAGTTAGAGAACAAGACAATGTCGTCGGCGAATCGAAGATTAGTTAATTTCTTTCCATCGACAACAATGCCCTTCTCCCGCCAGCTGGCTGCAAACTTTCTGAAGACCTCCTCCAGAGTGGCTGTGAACAATTTCGGCGATAGCGGATCCCCCTGTTTAACTCCTTGTTCTACACGAAATGATGGTCCTACAGTACTGGTTTGTATTGCGGCGGTACTATCTTTGTAAATATTTTGTAAAAGGTGAATATACATTTGGTGAAAATTTAATATTAGTAGGATAAATTCTGTCGTTTGGTATTTGAAGTCCATATTTAAAATACATCCCCCACCCCTGAAAGGGGGCGGCCTCCGTGTCCTAGCTAGACTAAGCAACGTAGAGATAAAATAGTTTATTCTAGGAGTTGGTAGCCGACTACACATGATAATAACTGTAGGTGCATTATTTATAGCAAACTTAAAAAGTATACAGCGTGTTTCGAGGCAGTGATTTAAGTCGAAAGGAGGTTGTTCTAGACGTCTAGGCAAACAATTTTGTTCTATGAGTTTTGGAAATTTGAACTTTTTTTTTTAAATGTTTAAGTTTCACTAAAAAACAGCTGTTGTATGGGAGCGGAGTCGGTGGAGGTGATAAACGCAGGTTCAAGTATATACGAGTATATTACACGGTTTTCAGGTGGTCGGTGACAGTTTCAGGGCTTTCAGGAGAACAGCCTTATCGCGGACAGATCCCACACAGTATCCAACAAGCCTATGTGCTTAGTTTGGAGCTAGATTTAAACTTTTTTTTTCGAAAATTTCGAGTTTAAGTTTCACTAAAAAAACAGCTATTGTAAGGGAGTGGAGTCGGTAGAGGTAATAAAAACGCAGGTTCGAGTATATTACACGGTAACGTAGTGCAATATTTATTTATATTTATTGCATTTCGTTTACCCGTACCATGTGACGAAAATAAAAGATCTTCGAAACTGAAAACAAAAGACGACCGAATTAGAAACAAAAAATCGATCGCAATGCAACAAAACAACAACGTATTGTCTTGGTGTAAGCAATGGTTATATCTCTACGTTTAGCGCTACTCAGCTACCTAATCCTGCAAATGGCGTCCACCGACCGCCGCCGGTACCTATCGCATTGTCGTCCCCTATTATTGTTTTACTGCCTTTTTATGGACGAACAACAATACAAGGGTTATTTACTCACTGACCACTCTATACTCTAGGTACCCTAGTCTAGTACACACACTGCCTGTCTGCACTTACTACGATTGATTGTTAATACTAAGATTTATGAATAAACAATTACTGGATTAGCCCATTAGCAAATTAAGCGATTGAAAAAAAATCCAGCTGTTTTGCCTTTATTTACAGTGGTCCAAACGAAATACAAGGGCACTTTAAGGCCAATGACGTCAAACTCTAAAAAACAGCTGATTTTCATGCAAACTTTAAGCTCAAAATTATTGAAAACTCCTTCGAATTTCCAAAAGTTGTAGAACAAAAGTGGTTCGCCTAGACGTCTAGAACAACCTCATTTCGGCTTAATACCCCCTTTTCGGAACACCGTGTATATGGTGGCATCAGACAGTTGTCTGGTGCCACCACTCGGGACGGGCGGCCAGCGGTTAAAGTGGACCATTCGTCATGGCATCGTGTGGTCATCGCGATGCGCACTGGGGATTGTGTGCCTACCCACTGATACACTGGTACCTATGTACGTTGTCTGGACAAAGGTTTTGTCTAGCTTCCCCCTTCCATATCCCGTCGGTATATCAACTTAAAAACTAACACATTTTACTAGTATCGGTGGGAGACCTATCTTATAACTAAAGCTTAGGTGTAAATTATATCGGTTGAGCTTAAAATAACAGTGACCTAACACTGCTTAGTCGCTTCCAATTGCGGTGTGGATATAATTTTGGTAGTGTTCAAGCTCTTACACTTATATTACGTAATTATTTACGAGAATCGAGCCGCTGTAAGCTTTGCAGAGTGTTGCAACCACTGACCTCCATGGTACAAGTCGCTGAACAGGACATAGCCCACTGAATTTTGTGCCCATTTGATCAAGGAACTATTAGTTCCACTCCACAGACGGCCACCATCACTTTCAATAGAAAATGCGCGACAACAGCGCAACATGGCGCTAATCAAATCGGCACAAAGATGTAATGTTATTTTGTATGGTATACCAATCCCAGCGTACTTGTATATTTTCATTTCAGTGGTTGCAACACTTGCAACTCTTGCAACAAACTCATATCAAATATTAACGAGTGGTTATAGCCTTGCCAAACACTAGCTATAAAATGTTAACTACATGCGATGCGCGATGTGGTGCGCGCACTCGCGGCGTGGGCGCTGATCGCCGCCGCGCGCGCAGCGCCAGTTGCGACCTCTTTCTCGTCCTCGCCACCGCAAGGTTAGTGGCCATTGTCTCTTATACCTACTCTTACTAGTTAGTTGGTCACTTCCACTGACGAGGAAACTAAACAACAGCTACTACACCTGTATTTTTAATTGGACACTAGTCTAATTAAAAATACAGCGAACTGATAATAATCAGTTCCATGGTTTTCTACTCCATGGTCAGTTCAAAGACAAATACCTAGTTGGTAGGACAAATAACCTGCCAACTATACTGTTAAAAACAGTATTATACTTTTTACTGCTGAACAATAATAAATTACCTATACAAAATACTGTTTTTAACCCATCCTCGATAATGTAGCTTTCTATTTTAGTGAAAGAATATTAGAAATTGGTCCAGTAGTTTCGGAGCCTATTCGTTTATTAGTCATTCATTCATTACAAACAAATAAATATTTCCTTTTTATGATATTCGTATAGATTATGTGTGAGATTGTCTTGTCGAACGGGGAAATGTAACATTGTTGGTTTGTACCTTGTGTTTTTTAGCCCTTTAAGCTCGTCCTTGAAAAAAAAATCCATATATATTTTTCTCTTTTTTTTACTCCCCAGACCTCAACATACATTTTTCTTGTAAAAAGTTGGCAACCCTAAAGACAAAGAGGTGGGAAAGGCCAACAGCCCAAGGCGATTCCACCACCATGAGAAATTTAAGCGAATATAATTGGTATTATTGACTGTTGCTTATGTTAATAAATCATTCTAGATCCCCAAAAGAACTCGTCCAACATAGTCGTGCAGCTCCGGCGTCAGTTGATGGAGAACAACTACGACTACATGCCTTCAGAGAGTGAAGAGCCTCTCGTCAAGAAACCTGTCTTTAAGCTGAACACGTTACAAGACATCAGCACAACCACAGCACCGAACCTCAGCTCGGCTTACAAAACTCAATCTGAATTCGATATAGCTTTCAACAATCCTAATCATAATATAATATTCAACAATAATACGGAAGGAGATACCCGTCACAGTCTGACAAGTAATATAGATGGATGGCTTGATAAATTGAAGAAAAAGAACGATAGAATTGACAAAAAAATTGAAACAATAAAAAAAAACTATGCAGATTATGCAGAAGTGAAAAGAGACGATGAAAACCTTGACAAAGAACTCAACAAAACTAAATTCGACACCCAAATCGGTAGAGAAAACGATTTTCTCAAAAAAGAACATCACAAGCTACAACCTCTAAATAATCGCGATCTATCTGACATAGAATATGATTCTCCATTACTTTACGAGAAATCAGATACTGAATCCTTGAAAACAAACAAAAATCGTATAGACACAAGATATTTGAAAGAAAGTGACTCGGATATCAATTTATTGGATGAAAGGCGTAAAACTAAACTAGGGCGTTCCCGTTACGATAGATTTGACCAGAAAAGAAAAGAGAAACTCAAGAAGCATCACAACGCTAGAAAAGGAAACCGACATAACGACCGTAACAAACATAGAAGTCAAGTCTTTCCGAGAGCGCGTGATGAATCGGAAAATATAGACAAATCCGATACATCGGAGAAACAAATTGAAATCGGAAAAGAAATAAGAACAGCTCTACAAAGAGTCCATGTCGACTCAAATAAGGCGACTCTTGGTATGAAGCACAATGTCCACAAGAATGATCTTCTTTACTACATCAACGACGAGAGGCTGAGGCAAGCGGAGGAGAACTACCTGGACCTGAGCAACGCCAACGACGACAGCAGCAGTAGTCGTGATGAAGCAACTAGTATTACTACTACAGTCAAGTACAATGTGTTTACTGTAAGTACAGCGACTGACTTGTCTGTCTGTACCCCTACCATGAGTTACTACGTAAATACTTAGATTAAAACAAAAAACTAAAGATACGGTACCTAATCTCGGAAAATGAGACGATAAAACTGCGTCTAGCTGACGCACTAGCCTCAGTCGTATGTCGAAATGTCGAACCGTTGCCGCGAGAGCACGTGCTGTCACACTGCGATTGTCTTTTTGATATCCATAAGAATGCCTATTTGCTTATTTACGAAGCCTAAGTCATTTTTAAAGACAAATGTTTTTAAATACAATAATTTTATAAAAATGCATGTAGGTGTTTCTAGCTCATTTTTCGAATACGCAATGTTAAAATATACTGTATCTATATTTTTATCTAAGCGTAAATACGTACACTGTAATGTTAACAGTTTGACTTTGTGCACCCCTGCTTGTTCCTTGCCACACCGGTCGCGACTTGTGGGCTGCGCGAGCCGATATTGTTAACGTTACAGTACGCGTATTTACGTACCAGCTCATGGTAGAGGTACTGTTCGTGAAGACAAATTGAGAACTAAATATCGAGCTGTAGGAATTCGTAGTATTATATTAATTTATTTTATTTATTGAGTACACAAGAACACGAGAAATTACATTACAAAAAAAGACATTATACTATTATATACATATACTTTATACTATTATATACAATTATATATTACTAGCTGACCCGGCAAACGTTGTTTTGCCTTATAAATTATAGATAGTAGCCGATTCTCAGACCTACTTAATACGCATATAAAATTTGGTAAAAATCGGTCTTGCCGTTTCGGAGGAGTACGGTAACTAATGGGTAACTAACATTGTGACATGGAAATTTTATATATTAGAAGATAGTAAAGTAAACTACCGCCATCGCTGACTGCACTGATAACTTGTCTTAGTAAAATTTAGTCTTTGTCACGAAGAAGAAGACGCGTCGCAAACTGTATCCAACGATTAGGCATAAATGAAGGGGTCCGCTGTATAGGCAGGCCACTCCCAGGAGCTTCCATCCATTCTGATTCTGATAGGTCTTTCTGGCAAACCTTCAATATTCCTATCTGGCAAACCTTCAATAGGCCTATCTGGCAAACCTTCGCTCTGCCAGATAGGCCTATTGATTGCGCTCGCGCAAGAAGAACTGCTGTCATCAGGAAAGCAGTATTTCCACAAATCAAACTGCACATGGCGAGTGGTTACCACGTCTCTGCCCTTATGTCACTGTGTTTTCCATGCTCCTCACGAGAGTGTTTAGCTGGGTTATCACATGCTTCACATCTGTGTATCTCCAGGTGAGGTCGGAGCGTGGTGGCAGGCGCTTGGGGGCGGGAGGTAAACCGCGGACCTTCCTGGAAGAACAGCGTCCTGGCGAGGTGGTGCTGGTGCGGCTCGACGACGCGCCCTTCCCACAGTTCCGGCTGCCGGCCGCCAGGAGGCAGTACATGCACTCTGGGGAGCACCACCGCTAACCAGAAGACGTGGATCGACCTTATACGCGGTGTTGATATTCAATGCTATTGCAGGGTTACTACGAACTCCCTACAGACTGCTATTAAGAGTTCGTATCATATGCTTCAGATCTATGTATCTCGCCCCAAGAGTGACTACGGTCATAGAGTTACTACGAACTCTTTATAGACTGCTATAAGACGTTCATAGTAACCCTGCAATTGGCAAGGGAATTTAAAGCAGGCCAGCTCAAGAACAGTTCAGAATTAGGATGAATTTCCAAATGTTCTTATTACGGCAACAGTGATGGCTGCTTTTTACTAGATCGCCTAGTGGAATGACTTTGGATGTCTGCACGTATGAAAAACTTACCATAATAGAGATTATTTTTTTAATTAAATTGCTGGAAATTAAGTGTCGATCCTGAGTTAACTATTTTTATTCATTTAGTATGAGTATCACATACATTTCTTACAGTAATCAATATAAATATATGTAATGGTATTTTAGTAGGTACATGGTTGTATGCATGCCATGCTTCGTTGTTTAGCACAAAATGTAATTTCCTTTTTATGAAATACTTTTATTTAGAAATAGGTTATAAGTAGGTATACCTAATACGCAATCTAAGGCTAAAGTTTAAGCCTCGCCGCGAGTGGACATTTTTGATTGCGTATTTTTTCCTCAAAAATAATTTCTTTTTTAAAACTGCCTTGAGCAATAAAACAAAAAACGAAATATTTAGGTTATACCTTACAAAACCTAGCCGTTTGTCCATTGTCGTAAATTTTATACCGCTCGAAAATACCTTACCATAAAAGTTTTGCAAATAAATCAAATAAATCGTATCCGCCGTTCAAGTACATAGTACAAGTACCAATGTACATATTATATACATAGGTACAACCTTCGATGTACAACAAACGATACAATTCGTTTTACATTTTAATGTAAAAGTCGTCTACAATATTTATATAGTTTTCGTAAACAGTCTGTGGCAGCGGTTGTGTCTGTGATATGTTGTTGGGAACTGTGATCGTTGTGTTGGTGTTGCATGTCGTTGCCATGCTGTGTGCCACGTTGCCCACAGTGCAGGATACGACCAGCTCTGGTAAGGTGGACGTTTCTCGATGGATACCTACATTATGGCTATGCTATTGCGGCTATTGGCCAGTGGCCATGGCGTTACACACGTTTCCTACTCCATTATTGGTATTAAAAGATATAGTTTATCTTATTAAGCTTATTTGTTTAACATTTAATTATATTTAATCGTATAGCTAATTATAAATATTATTATACTTATCAATTAGGTACTTTTAAGGAGTGGACAGCAGAGCTTAAACATAAAACTAGTCTTAAGGGCGTTTATTCCATTCTCTTTCTCCATACAAACGTAGTTTACGTTTTCCTCCCTGGATAAAGACATTAGAGCAAATATGTTTATGCCATAAAACTTATATCTGGCATGACTATTCATCTTCCGAATTATTTTTTTCCTTTTTTTTTTATTTTTTATTATTATTTTACTTTTACATTCTTTATTATTATTCTCCGACTACACTCTTAACCTTATGGCTGAACGACGCTCGCTGAGACTGCAGACCCCCGATGATGTTGAGTCACACAGGCAGCTTAATAGACGTATCTGGAAATCCTTGCGACACGATATTCGTATCTTTAATACTGCTCGTATTAAAGATACGATAGAGCGGAATAAAGGCTCCAAAGTGTTCGCAAGAGATATGTCTATTGGGCAAAGCCGAATGACAAAGCTGAAGCGGGATGATGGCAGTGTAGCGTCGACGAAAGCGGAAGTGTTGAGAGAAGTCGAAAAGTTCTATGGACGGCTCTACGATTCAGTGGCTGAGCCTGTTACAAGTGTGACCTCAGACCAAAGAGCCAAACTGACCCGACACTTTACCGAAGATATCCCGGACATCAGTCTGTATGAGATTAGGATGGCCCTGAAACAGCTTAAGAACAACAAGGCGCCTGGTGAGGACGGAATTACTTCTGAGCTTCTGAAAGCGGGTGGATCACCGGTACTTAAAGTCCTTCAGAGGCTCTTCAATTCCGTTTTGCTCGAAGGTACCACGCCCGAGGCATGGAACGAAAGCGTGGTGGTGTTGTTCTTTAAGAAGGGTGATAACACCTTATTAAAGAACTATAGACCCATCTCGCTTTTGAGCCATGTTTATAAGCTTTTTTCTAGGGTCATTGCAAATCGTCTCGAACGCAGGCTTGATGACTTCCAACCTCCCGAACAAGCCGGGTTCCGAAAAGGTTATAGTACCGTAGACCACATACATACGCTACGACAGGTTATACAGAAGACCGAAGAGTATAACTTGCCGCTCTATCTAGCGTTTGTGGACTACGAGAAAGCCTTTGATTCGATCGAAACGTGGGCGGTACTCGAGTCTCTCCAACGATGCCATATTGACTATCGGTATATCGAAGTGTTGAAGTGTTTGTATAAAAACGCCACTATGTCGGTCCGAGTACAGGAACAGAGTTCGAGGGCGATTCTATTGAAGAGAGGCGTAAGACAGGGAGACGTGATATCTCCGAAACTCTTTACGGCCGCTTTGGAAGACGCCTTCAAGCTTCTGGAATGGAAAGGACTGGGTATCAATATTAACGGCGAATACATCACTCACCTTCGGTTTGCCGACGATATTGTAGTCATGGCAAAGTCGATGGAGGAACTCAGTACGATGCTCGAAGGCCTCAATCAAGTCTCCCAGCGGGTAGGTCTTAAGATGAACATGGACAAGACGAAAGTCATGTCTAATGCCCATGTTGTACCTACCCCTGTTATGGTTGAGAATTCGGCTCTCGAAGTTGTTGACGCGTACGTATACCTAGGACAGACAGTCCAGTTAGGTAGGTTCAACTTCGAGAAAGAGGTCAATCGTCGAATCCAGCTCGGATGGGCAGCGTTCGGGAAGCTCCGCAACGTCTTTTCGTCTAAAATACCTCAGTGCCTTAAGACGAAAGTCTTCAATCAGTGTGTGTTGCCAGTGATGACATACGGATCCGAAACGTGGTGCTTCACTATAGGCCTTATGAATAAGCTTAGAGTTGCTCAAAGAGCTATGGAGAGAGCTATGCTCGGGGTTTCTCTACGGGATCGAATCAGAAATGAGGAGATACGTAGAAGAACGAGGGTCACCGACATAGCCAAACGGATTAGCTCTTTGAAGTGGCAGTGGGCAGGACATATAGCACGGAGAACAGATGGTCGTTGGGGCCGAAAAGTTCTCGAATGGAGACCGCGGATCGGAAAGCGCAGCGTTGGACGTCCACCAACAAGATGGACGGACGACTTAGTTAAGGCCGCGGGTTCACGATGGATGCAGGCCACTTATGACCGAAGCATCTGGAAATCTATGAGGGAGGCTTATGTCCAGCAGTGGACTTCTTACAGCTGAAATGATGATGATGATTATTATTTTAAATAGAAAAAAAAATGGTTCGTACATTGACAAGACATGACAGATATAGGTTTTATGGCATAAACATATTTGCTCTAATGTCTTTATCCAGGGAGGAAAACATAAACTACGTTTGTATGGAGAAAGAGAATGGAATGAACCCTCTTAAGTCATCC
The DNA here is from genome assembly GCA_958496205.1 of Idaea biselata. NCBI lineage: Eukaryota > Metazoa > Arthropoda > Insecta > Lepidoptera > Geometridae > Idaea > Idaea biselata. Next base: position 43,677,726 of record OY292395.1, read on the forward strand.
AAGTATCGCGCTATCCAGAACTATGTAGGTACATTCACGTACACTGCACAGATTTCTTATCACCCTCCATTACTGGTTAGGTATTTTGTAAACTTAGCGCTCAAATGCCTATTATCCTCGGATTCAGCAAGAACTTAATGGTGATGGATGAACTAACCTTTTCAACATCAAAATAATATGACCTCCTCCTTTTTTTGGAAGTTGGTTAAAAAATTCAAAAATGTTCATCGTTCTTTCAATAGTAATGAACATAGAGTAACTTATACATTATAGCCATATTAAAAAACGTGGACTATGGTCGGAATAATTTTTCCACTTTTCGTTCCTGTCTATCAACTTTGAAAGTTCTTGTCACAGAAAAAGACAAAGCATGTTCTCACTACTCCGACTTTTCTCCACGTTTATTAATAAGGCCAGCCAGGCCAGCAAGGGAAGCCAGTAATGAAGATGTAGTCAGTGGTTTTTTATAAAATGACAAATTAGATTGATTGATTATAGAATTAACAGCACTGACAACAAAGAAAGTCGAGTTCCTGTCGAAACTGCAGCAGAGTCTCCGGCGCAACAACGACGACTACAGGCTGGGGGTCGGCCCCCAGCCTGTAGTCGTCGAGGGTTCCGCCGGGGGGTCCGCCGAGCACAGCAGCGCGTACGTCGACGACATCGAGGAGGTCTACCGACGCGCCCTCAGAGAGCGGGGTACGTGAGATCTTGGAGTTTTTAGTACATTTTACTGTGAATTTTCACAACTAACCCCACTGCATGGGTCTTTTTGCGTGACTTTAATCTGTAGGTTTCCTACAGCCTAAAGTCACGCAAAATTGAATAAGCGCACAAGCGCTTATTAAATAAGCGCACACGCATTTTTTTCTTAAAAAAGAATACATTGGTGCGCGGTCGGCCAGGATTCGAAACCACGACCTTCGGAATGAAAGTCGCGGTAACTGCCGCTCTCCAACGTGAGACCTTATCAACCCCGGCTAAGCCAATCATGGTGGCAAAACTCCTAAACTATGAGAAATCGCAGAACATATATGGGACTGATTGGACCCCTTAAGGTCCTCTACCTCTGGCCTTTCGCTGGACACTACTTCCTCAGTCAGTCAATTCTTCTCCCTCAAGGATGGAAGAGATCTGTAAAGATTTCGAAAAATAAGGCATTGATGAAAAAATAAAACCGAAAAAATAGTTTCATTTCAATCCAATATTGGATTGAAATGAAACTATTTTTTTCGGTTTTTAGTCTAATTGTTCTGTTTATGAGACATATGTCTCATAGACAGAACAATTAGACTGGGAGCTAATCGTTGGCCACCCTACCCCATCTAGTACCAAGTTTTTTTTTTTTTTTTTTTCATTATGGTGTAACTGAATGGTTACCTCATAACAATTACAATCTAGCCTTGAGGCTAATAAGTAATTTAACTATAACTTAATTTGCTAAAAACTTTTAAAGTAAAGAATGTGTCCATTGGCACTTTTCTTATGGTCTCTATTATAATGGAAGTACACTTTGTTTTTGTGTTCTATAATGGTAGAGTCTGTTCAGAAAGAGAACCGTTCGTGGTCACAACGGGAACAAGTAATAATATTTTTACATGGCAACTTTTCAAATGTCCAACTTGTCAGCTGTCAAAGCTGTGTGTATAAGTGGTACTTCGGTATTTCGTTATCTGATTGAGTTTTTGTGATAAAATCATGTCGAAACGGGGTAAAACATTACGAAGTGGTAATAGAGAAACAATACACAACGTTATTACATTTTGTCAACGTGAAAAAGCGGCAAAAAGGCCTGTTATCGACCTGAGTAAGGTGACGGAACGTGTGTCTGCTATGACCGGTATTTATCAACATTTTTATGCATTATTTCAATGTTATTTGTGATTATAAATATTATGTAATGCCGAAGCATTGATCTGGTCTGTAACTTCTAATTATTCTAAGTTACTTGTAATCTGATGAGTTGGAAAACTTAAATTAACCTCACTTTTTATAACACGAACCAATATTTTGATACTTTATCATTTACAATAATTACTAATTAAGTACTAAACTAACTTTTATTTTATTTTCAGGTCTTAGTAGAGACCCTGTTTCTAAAATTAAAAAGGAAGGTACTTTAAATAATGGCGTATGGAGCACTGCTGGGAAAAAACGCCAAGGTAGACAAGATCGCCTTTTGGACGAAATGCCAGAGTTTATAATAAATGTAACAGATTCGGATGAAGATCGCTCAGAAGAATCATCCTTAGAAGATGGATCTGTTGTGGATCTTTCAGGCATCGAATATTTGGATTCTGATTTTGATTATACATCTGATTAAAATACATGTTGTTTTTGTTTTTTTTTTTGTCTATATTATTAGTGTAATAAAGTAGTTTCAATACATTTTTCTTTAGTATCTGATATACACGGTGCTCCGAGGAGGGGGTATTAAGCCGAAAGAGGGTTGTTTTAGAGGTCTAGGCGAACAACTAATTGTTCTACAAGTTTTGGAAATTCGAAGTAGGTAGTTTTCGAAAATTTTGATTATAAAGTTTGCATGAAAATCAGCTGATTTTTAGAGTTTGAGGTCATTGGCCTTAAGGTGCCCCTTTTATTTAGTTTGGACCACTAAAATCTGAAACATTAATTGCCTTTTTTTTACAAAAACACCTGTTTTTTTTAGTAATACAAATTTAAAATTTTCGAAATAAAAGTTCAAATTTCCAAAAGTCGTAGAATAAAAGTTGTTCGCCTAGACCTCTAGAACAACCCCCTTTCGGCTTAATACCCGCTCGTCAAAACACCCTGTATAAAATATCGAATCATTCGATTCCTATAAGTTACTAAGTAATAGCGTCGTAAAAGGTTAAAAGGACCAAAATGGTATAGTCGCGCTACAATGTTGCATGTTAAACAAAAAAGGTAATTATGCACATCTGCGCCCTCAAATCCCACGACGGTTCTCTTTCTGAACAGACTAGCACTCACACTAACACTAATTTCACTCCGTAACACTCATTTCACTAAACTAACTCAAAAGGCTTAGTCCTTTTCAGTCTCCTTACTATGTCCGTGGTGTCAAGGAGCTGGATAGCCTCGACATTCACATGTTGAAGAAGTCTTTTTTCGTGAGCTTCGGCGTATTTTTTTATAACCTTAGCTACAAGGTCCACTCCTAAGTCCAGGTGGATGTCCTCATTTCTAATGTACCAGGGAGCGTTTACTATATTCCGAAGTACTTTGCTTTGAAATCTTTGAATTATATTAACATTGGTGCCTTTTGTACAGCCCTAAAGCTGAATACCGTATGCCCATACGGGCATAAGTACTTGTTTGTACAAAAGTACTTTGTTGTATACTGACAATGATGAATGCCTGCCAAGTAGCCAGTGCATATTCTTGTAGCGAAGATCTAACTCCTGGCGTTTCTTTTTGACATGAGCCTCCCAGCGAAGCTTTGTGTCAAGCGTCATACCGAGGTATTTTGCTGTATTTTCATATGGTATTATGCGACCGTTAACCGGTCAAAAATATACCGGTGCATATTTAGGTTTTCGATTTGTGAAGTCTATATGAATCGATTTGGACTCATTTAACTGAATTCGCCATATTTTTGTCCAGTTGGTGATAGAGTTGACGGCAGTTTGCACTTTCTCTACGGCTTCTTTGTGAGTGACACCTGTAGCCATGATGGCTGTGTCATCTGCGAAGGTTGCAATAATGTTATTTTTTATTTCTGGGATATCACAGGTGTACAATAGGTACAAGACAGGTCCAAGAACACTTCCCTGTGGTACTCCAGCTTTTATTTGCTTGAGATCTGAATAGGCATCTTCATGTCTGACTCTAAATGTCCTCTCTGCTAAGTAGGATTCTAAAATATCTGCAAACTGCTTTGGAAGCATTTTTCTTAACTTATATAAAAGACCTTGATGCCAAACTTTATCAAATGCCTGAGCTACATCCAGGAATACCGTAGAACAGACTTTCTTTTCTTCCAGTGCCTTTTCTATAACGTTGGTAATTCTATGTATTTGGTCTATAGTGGAATGTTTTTCTCTGAAGCCGTATTGGTAATTAGGGATCAGTTTTTTTTCTTCAATTATTGGTTTTAAACGTCTCATAAGTAGTTTTTCAAATAACTTTGAAATAATTGGTAGAAGTAATATTGGCCTGTATGATGTTACTTCTCGAGGGGGTTTTCCGGGTTTGGGGATCATTATTACCTCAGCAACTTTCCAGATACTAGGCACGTATTTCAATCGAAATGTGGCATTGATAAGGGTTGTAAGTTTTACAATGGCTTTGCGTGGAAGATTATGGAGGAGTTCACCAGTGATAAGGTCGTATCCAGGCGATTTCTTTTTAGCCAAGTTATTGATCATATTTTTGACTTCTTTTGGGGTAACTAGTTGTATTCCCAAATTATCATGGTAAGTGACATCAATTGGTATATTTTCCGTGCTTTCCTCACCGCTGGTTTGAAAAATTTGTTCTAAATGATCTGCAAATATAATTGCTTTCTGTTCATTACTCATGGCCATGCCATCTATTTTTTTGATGGGTGAAGCATAAACAATAGGCTTCTTTAAACTCTTAGTGGCTTTCCATAATGAGTATTCTGTTTTTTTGCAACTTGTTAATTGGCTAAGGTAGTCTTTTGTAGCATCATCATTAAAGTTCTGTATTGCTTTAGATAATGTTTTTGTAAGTTGGTTTAGTACTGTTTTGTCAGGCGGATATCTGGATTGTTGCCACTTTTGTCTCTGAGCCCTCTTTATGGCTATAAGATTTCTTATTTCCAATAGGTACCTGTGACTTGCGTTTTTTCTTTTTAAGAGAGGTGTGTTTCTCCAAGCGCAGCTTTGGATGTCTGTCACAAATTGTGACACTTCTTTATCTAACTGCTGTTTATTTTTCAGTGGTACTTTGAGGTCAATAATATTGTCTAAATCGAATTTGAAGCTATCCCAATCAGTATTTTTGTTTACTAGAATTGGATTGCTTTATTTCTGAATTATGGTCTCACTTAAGGTTAATATAATAGGGGAATGGTCAGAATTCATATCAAATCCCTCCTGTATGTTAAGATATGTAGCTGACAGATTCTTATATATGAAGAAGTCTATCAGATCTGGAGTTTTTTTAGTATCAGTGGGCACTACCACTACCAGTACCAAGTAGACACTAATATGGTGGAAAGAACACTAAAAGTTATGCCTAAAAATCTCGGTCAGCACGATTCAGCCTGGGCCCGTCTTGTGTCAGCCCGTTTTTAGGGGACCAATCGAAGGGTCAACCCTACCTCATCGAGTACCAAGTTGGGACTAATATGGTAGAAAGTAGACTAAAAGTTATGCTTAAAAAACTCGGTCATTAAAATCTAAGCACAGACGTTATTCCTCAGGTACAGAACAAGGAACCGATCGCATCAACCGCTACAAAACAGACAAATCTGCTCTAAAACTGCGCATGACCAGAAAACAGAACATGGTAGATGCTCCAGTGGACAAGACGGATAAGATAAACGCTAAGGAGATAGCTCCGGCAATAGATGCTCCAGTGGATAAGACGGATATGAAAGACGCTAAGGGAATAGCTCCGGCAATGGCCAAGTTCCAATTCAGAGCTAACGATGAAGAGTTGGGTCCTAGTGTCCAGATGCGAGCTGCTGGGTTCGAGATCCCAAACGCTGACCAATTGGACATGGCGCCGGCTAAGGGCTCCAAGATAGCGTCGATGAGGAACAAGGTAAATACTCAGGGTATCCCGAGGAGGGGATATGAGATACAGCCTGGTGACAGACGGACAAACAGACAGCAGAGTCTCAGTAATAGGGTCTCGTTTTACCCTTTGGGTACGGATCCCTAAAAACAACAAAACGTATGGGCATGAAGGTGTTATGGCATAAACGTATTTACATGTATGGAGAAAGAGTCAGTAGACTTTCCTATTAAAAACGAAATCAAAAGACTATCAAAATCTGATTACCACTACCACAGTTTACCTAATAGGTACCTAGTTGGTACCTACGGTCTGGTGCTGCACAACTAATAAAGCTAGCTTAATTTCTGACATAGGGTACTATAGAGGTACCCTATTTTAGAAACTTAGATCAAAAAATAATGTAAACAAAAATTCCATGCATTTATTTGAAAGTGACAGCTTTTTATTTAATTTTTCCTATAAAATTGACAGTTATTTAATTACATTTTTGATATAAGTTTCTGAAATAGAGTATATAGGTAGGTCCTTTAGGATAGGTTTAGGAGGTCGTTGTGATTTTTCGTTGACAAGTTGAGATCTAATGTAATTTTGTATGGTATACCAATTCCAGCGTACTTGTATAGTTTCATTTCAGTGAACGTAACCCACACCGCAATCGCGGGTTCATCCCCCGCCCGGGCGGAACACCGAAATGATCTTTCCATTGTTGCAATAACTCGTTAATTATGCTCTGCTTCCTTCCCCGTCCGTCCCGAATTCACTAACACTAGACGTCAGCAAACGTCGGAAGGCGCCTCTACTGTATTAAGTACTTGCAGATTCTCTCGGTTTTACCCGCGTAAGTCCCGATCCCGTGGGAATATCGGGATCAAAAGTAGCCTATGTTACTCATTGATAATGTAGCTTGCTCTTAGTGAAAAAAATTTTAAAATCTGTTCAGCAATTTCGTTACAAACAAACAAATAAATCTTACCTCTTTATAATATTTGTATACAAGCAGATTCTCTCGGTTCCACCCGAGTAAGTCCCAATCCCGTGGAAATATCGGGATCAAAAAGTAGCCTATGTTACTCTTCGATAATGTAGCTATCTATTGGTGAAAGAATTTTCAAAATCTGTCTAGTAGTTTCGGAGCCTATTCGTTACAAACAAATAAATCTTACCTCTTTATAATATTAAGTACCTATATTTAGATAATATATCGTTATACGTGTATATACGCTAGGTACGTGATAGGACGGCTATTGTTTCCGAATAGACCGCTCTCGACGGTCGGCCGGAGTCGAAGGTACCAAACACAACACAAAATAATGGGATTCAAACAGAACAGGGACTGATAAGGTTGAATAAGCAAGGGTTTCCGAATCGATATATGTTCATACATCCATTTGTAGAAGAGTGTCGTTCGCATGTACCTACATAGTTGAGTAGATCTAAAGCTGCGTGAAACGGGGTTAGGACATTGTGGGACTCCCAGGAGTCTTTCTCTAATGCAGGTTACACGCGACAGAGTAATAAGGCAATTTCTTCTACCTCGACTTCTCAGTGAGCTTCGTTTCTTAGGTAAAGTTTGCCTGCCTCTCTACCAACCCATTAGGGAGTGCTGCAATGCACGCATTATTACCAGGCCACCGAAAACGGTCACCGGTTTGTCTGCGGTCGTTCTAAGTCTGTGTATGTGATCCCTCTAGAACCGTCTCTGCCAACGGCACGTCCTAATCCCCGAGGGCCCGAAGTACGACAGTCGCGGGCGCGTGTACCTGCGCGCGCACCCGCCGCACTCCGCGCGCGCGTACGCCGCGACGCGCCGCCCGCGGCTACTGCTGCCGCGCTGCTGCAACTGCTGCAAGAAGTCCGTGCTGGGCTGCGAGTGACGTCTGCTGCTGCAGTTCACGCGAATACAACGTCCCTCATACTCATAAGTCACAGTTGTTACAGGTGCCTGCTAACATCTAGAAAATATCCGTAAATCGTCTCTGGCCTAGGACCCTACAAATTGGACAGTGTAAATAAAATTAAAATTGCCTGTTTAATATCTAATAATATCTATGTACCTAAGTACTTAATCATAAAACATTTTTTATTTATAAATAAAGATCAGAAATTGTTTTTATTATACTTTATTTATTTAATATCTAATATGTGTTTCGAAGACGGTAATTTAAGCAAGCCGAAAGGGGTTCTAAGCTATAAGGTCTAGTAGAACAACTTTTGTTCTACAGCTTTTAGAAATACGAACTTTTATACCAAAATGCTAGAATACTTGAAAACAGCTGTTTATTAAAAATTACATACAAGTTAGTTAATTTGTTTGCTTTAACTATTTTTTTAAATTACGATCCGTGATATTTTATAGAAATGCCCCGACAAGGCACGCACTTACCTTATTTGATTTAAAGTTATGTAGTTCAGATAATTCACCTTAAGTTAGCCTTTAATTAAGTTTGGACTGCTACCAAGTTACTATCAAAGCATAATTTGCCTTAGCTCTAAAAATCATTTAATTTTCCAGGACCGGAAAATGTTATAAATGATATGACTGAAAATCCAAACCTCAAAATATTCTAATAAAAAATCACAATTCAAAAGTCGTAGAAGAAAAGTTGTTTGCCTAGACATCTAGGGCTACCTCCTTTCGGTTTATGCCACCGTCCGGCGTCCCCGAGATACACTGTATGTATAGGCCCTGCATGTGACGACAGGCTACAAATTTTAATAAAAATCATTTATTGATAGTATAAGTACAACATTACATTATAGTATAGTCGATGTCCAAGACACATCGTTTTTTTTTTCAATTGGCGCCATGATGGCATCATCGAGCTATACGACCACCGATGGCTTCCCACTGAAACAATAAATAAATATTGCACAACGGTATACACAGCTCAATCTAGACCTAAACTGGACCTGCACTGGGCTTGTACTATGGGTACTAGACAACGGATATACTACATGGTAACATGTAGTATATGGTAACATGTAGTATATCCGTATGTTGTATAAATAAATAAATGTTGCACGACGTTACACACAGCGCAATCTAGCCCCAAACTAAGCACTAGGCTTGTGCTATGGGTACTAGACAACGGATATACTACATCTTATACTTTTTTTTTTTGAAAATTCATACATATGATACATAGAAAACACTGAATATCCCATGTCTTCGGACCGTGGTGAGTCCTAGGACATGTTGGTTTCCTTAAGATGTTTTCTTTCACCGTAAGAGCGATGTTACAACATGTTTTGCTTTGTTTTATTAAGAGCAATAAATCTTTTATACATCTATCTATTATATCAAAACCATCCGGCAGAAGATACATGCTGACCCTATGTCCATGTCTAACTAACCGACGATAACTGAAGTGCAAAAAGGACAGAGGGTCATGGACTCTATTTCTCTAGTACCAAGCGGGACCGTTTTTTCCACGAAGTGCGATTTCCAGTGTAGGTATCAATTTTATTTATTCTGTGGTTAAAACCGAAACTTTCACAACTACTAGTTTCTTCATAGAAAGCAACACAGTTAAAGTGATATATTTAGGTATACCTACTTATTTAATGTTATAAAATCCTTATTAATTGACTTTTAAAATACAAAACAAGACTTACTTTTCATTAAAGTAGTACTGTTTTAAACTGAAATTGTATTAAAACATAATTAAATAGATATCTCAGAAGCTACTAGTTACAAGCGCCGGGGCGCACCCGCTATTAGGTAAACTATACAGTTGCATAATATTTATATTACCTAACCTAGTTAGGTTGTAGGTATACGTTGGGAGTCATAGTTCAACAGTTCAACAGTTAAAATATCAAAAATTTCTCCATACAAACGTAGTTTAAATTTTCCTCCCTGGATAAAGACATTAGAGCAAATATGTTTATGCCATAAAACCTATATCTGTCATGACAATGCATCTACCTTTTAATTTTTTAAATTTTTTAATTAAAATAATAAAGAAAAATAAAAAAATATCTTTCTTCGGATCTTTCGCGTATAGCAGACTGGTCGCAAAATAATTGTTTATTGCTAAACCCAATTAAAACAAAATACATGGTCCTTGAAACCCAACAACAGCTTCAAAAATTAGATCCCTGTTTGAATGTAGTTCTCATGGGTCAGTCTATCGAACGTGTGTATGAAACGCGTAATCTGGGACTGGTTATGGACCCTCACCTTCGTTTTGAGAATCACATAGCGAATTTTGTTAGAAATTGCTTCTATAAATTGAAAATTCTTTATAAAATGAGGCCGTTTATAAATGAAGGACTGCGTATACAGTTGGTAGAATGTCTTGTGCTGTCCAAGCTTAATTATATGGACGGGATCATTGGGCCACGACTTTTAGCAAAAACACAAAAAATAATCCAACGTGTACAGAATGCGTGTGCCTGTTTTTGCTTTAATGTTCCCTTTCGGTCTCATGTGACTCCGTTTTTAAATGAGCATTCAATCTTAAAAATGAGACATCGACAAAAGTTACACTTGGCATGTCTCCTTTTTGGCATCTTAAAATATAAAGCTCCTTTATATTTGTATAATAAGTTATCATGGATATCAGGTTCTGGGTCTTGTGGAAGACGGCTATGCGCGGAGCAACTTCTTACGCCACGGCACAGCTCAGCTGCTTTTAGAGGCAGTTTTCGTTATGCTGCTACTAAATGTTGGAACAACATTCCGCCACCATTAAGAAACTGCGAAGTGTTAATGGATTTAGGCAAGCTTTGAAAAAATTTATCTTCCGTCATCAAAAAGCACAAGAATTTCTAATGCATGAAATTAGTGTATTGTAGCCATGTAGCAGCTATCTACTTGTAGGTAATTAAAACATATATATTATATATTTTTAGTACGTTAGGTGGTTTATTATAAATATTATTATATTTCTTTTTTAATTTCTTTTTCCCTGGTGTATGCTGTATTGTTTGTTTTTTTAAATTGCTAATTATGTTATATAATGTCAGAATTATGCTTAAGTGTGTATGTGTGTATTTAAGTGTACTGACAGTTACTGATGTCACCGGGACGGCTCTAACGGAAGACCAGCGCTAGTTGTGAGACTGGCATATGCTGAGTTGGAACCGTTTCGCAACAAATCTAGTATTTACTTTGTTTATTTTTCTTCTTTTTTGTACCTAGATTAGTTCAATTGTTGCGAATAAATAAATATTCTATTCTATTCTATTCTAAATAATAAAATGAAAAAAATAAAAAGATAGATGCATAGTCATGAGAGATATAAGTTTTATGGCATAAACATATTTGCTCTAATGTCTTTATCCAGGGAGGAAAATTTAAACTACGTTTGTATGGAGAAAGACAAAGGAGACTATCTTCTTAAGCCGCAAGTTAAGTTCTCTAACTAAATAATGTAAGGAATTTGCATCGAAAACTCGTAAGTTTCGTTCGTAATAGTCTAAGGAAAGTATGTCGTAGTTACGTACTTCTTTTCCTTCTCATTTCGGAGCACGGACCAGTTACCGCGCCTGTTCTTCGACGGGCGACGATGTGGTCGCGCGAGTTGGAGGACTGGTCCTATACCATGCGAGTGATGGCTGCACGGCGACCCTGCGTGGCCCTTGTGGCCCGTGTGACCCGTGTGACCAGCGCCCCTAGCCCCCGCGTGGCCCGTGTGACCCTTGTAACCAGCGCCCCCAGATGGGGACAAGAGCCCTCCATCGCTAAGGTCTAATTCCACCTGAGATAAATCGTTATTGCCATCATTCGAGTCACGTTTCTTGTATACATAGTAGAAGCCTTGTGGATCTTCACGTTCTTTCTTTGACTGTGGCTTTCTGTCGACAAATGGAGTCATCGGTTCTTCTTTCTTTGATTGTGGCTTTCGGTCGACAAATAGAGTCATCGGTTCATATTCCGGTTTTAAACCCGTTCCGAATAAATCGTACACTATTTGCTTCTGAACCGAATTCGATCCTCGATTCGAACCGTCTGTAGGTTTAGAGTCCTTATTTGATTGTGGTTTAAGGTTGACAGGTCGTGTGTTTGTAAAGAAAATCGGTCCATCATCATCATCTGCAAATTCATTTTCTAACAAATCACTGATTTCGTTTTCGACTGGGCTCATTAGCAGCTTTGTGACAGCATCCTGGTGCTGATGTGCCGGCTTGGAATTTGATCCCAGAGTCGATCCTCGATTCGGAATGTCTTTAGGTTTAGCTATAGACTCCTCATTTGATTTTCCGTTCACTAACGTCGTCAATTTTTTTAATAAGAAACCGATTATTTCGCTGATTTGATTATTTTCCACTGTTCTTGGATAAGTAACCTGCTGTTGTTTTTTCGACCTAGGTTTCGGTACTGTATCCAATCCATTTTCGACTAAATCAATTATTTCTTCGAGATAAGGTGGCGTGTATTCCTTCGTATCTTCGAAGTCGTTGATATCGACCCATTCTAATGTATCTGGGGAATCTTCCAGGCCGCTGCCTACAAGTGCACTGATCGAAGGTCTCGCCGGAGCCACTGTAAGGTACGAAGTAGGTAGACTACCCTCGTCACCCAAGTTCTTCTTGACAGTTCTTTTCGACTCGGTTTTCGTGTCAAGAGTGAAGGCTTCCGAGGGAATGTTGGAGAAGGGCTGGTCGAGACTGCCGTCGTCGAGGAGCATAGGGTGCAGGAGTTGCAGGTTCGATAAGGGCGGTGGTTGACGCTGGTGGTTAAAGAAAATTTTGCTAGAAATTATACCTAGGTTTGTCTAAACCTCTAATAGCTTTATTAATAGACGTGAAGTAAGGTTGGAATAGTGAGAACAAGTTTTGTCTTTTTCCGTGACATGAACTTTCAAAGTTGACAGACAGAAACAAAAGGTGGTAAAATTATTCCAACCTTACTCCACGTTAATTAATAAGGCTATGTACCTATGTTTTCTTTTCCTACTATATCCTACTAATCCTACTATATCCTATCCTACTAATATCATAAACGTGAAAGTTTGTATGTATGTATGTCTGTATGTGACTTTGTTACTCACGCAAAAACTACTGAACCGATAGCGATGAAACTTGGAATAAAGATAGCTAGAGACCTAGAATAACACATAGGCTATTTTTTATCCCGATATTCCCGTGGAATCGGGACTTTGATGAAAGGATTTTGCGGGTGAAACCGCAGGGCGCAGGTAGTAATAAATAAATTGAAAAACCTGCACATCAACCTTTTCTTTCAATGTGTGTGTTGTGTGGATCCCTATTAGTAAATAAAAAAAAAAGGTCTAACACTTGTGTGCACTCACCTCGAGCGACGCGGCCGTGTCGACGTGGCTGTACGGAGCGTGCCCCTGCACCAAAACCGCGCTGCACTGAAATACATTATAGGTACGTAGTTTTCTCTTCGGTTTTCGCGATGTTAGATATAAAAAAAAATTAAAAACAATCATAAGCAAGAAACCTGTAGGTCTCGAAACGATCCTAAACATAATAAACACCACGCAAATAAAACCGAAAAATTAGTTTTATTACACGACAATTTTGATAATGCAGGTACGATTCTATCTTACCGACCGCGACGCGCGTGCGTAGGAACTGTAACTGTGACCCATTTTACTAAATTTTACATTTGGACTCATCTACGGGCTTAACGGACCCCGCACGAACGTCTTCCCGTGCTTCATTCTTGATTATAACTTTTAGAACATTTTTTAAATAAATATTTAGTTTTACTGCACGCATACCGTTTTGTTTTTCTAAAACAAAAGCAACGGAAAAATGCATATCCAAAACAAAATATTTATATGATAAACGTTTTTGGCAATCTGAAGGCAATAGGTATTTAAGAAGTAAACAGGGGATCATGATGGTCAAGGGGTTGCGCAAGCCCCGCTTTAACATCTTTAGAGGGTGGGTACTGTTACCATTTCCATACAAACATAATACCAAAATAGAATTATGAAAATTTAGTTTTCTACCCTAATATCGGTATTATTTGGATTAAGATTTTATTTTTACAGTCGGTCGTCTTCATAGCTGCGTAAATTTCATGAACTTAAGAGTGTGGGTACTGTAACCATTTCCATACAAACATAATACCAAAATAGAATTATGAAAATTTAGTTTTCTACCCTAATATCGGTATTTTTCGGATTAAGATTTTATGTTTACAGGGCCCCCACCACAAGGTTTTCCAAATTATTCATTCGAAATGAAATAAAACGGAAATACATTTCTTTCATTTTTACAGCATAAATTACTTTTCATTGGAAATAATATAAAACAAATGAGATGTAAACTAGTAATTTACGCTGTAAAAATGAAAGAAATGTATTTCCGTTTTATTTCATTAAATAAAATCTTAATCCGAATAATACCGATATTAGGGTAGAAAACTAAATTTTCATAATTCTATTTTGGTATTATGTTTGAATGGAAATGCTTACAGTAGGTACCTACACTCTTAAGTTCATGAAATTTACGCAGCTATGAAGACGACTGACTCGAGCTAGACATCGCGACAGCCGCATTTTACAATGCTTACAAATATGATGCAACTTAAATCCATAGAAGCAGTCCGTAGGGTGACCTATGTATGAGACCTAGAGGTAGAGCTCCATATAGCAAAAAAAAACTAAAAAAAAAGAGTTCAAATAAAAAAAGTTAAACTTTTCTTCAGAAAATTGTAAAACGCGCTCCGACGCAACTCGACACACGCCGGTCGCCGGTTAATCGTACGAAAAAAAATAGATAGCAGTTTCTTATTTTTTAACCGACTTCCAAAAAAAGGAAGAGGTTCTCAATTCGTCGGGGGGTTTTTTTTACTTATTCAAAAATAAATTGTTATCCTAAAACATGCTCCCGGAGGATTCAAACTCACTTACTACTTGCTTCTGCAGGGTTCGAATTCACGGTACCTAGATAAGAATTGAATGTTGGAAAAGTATTCACAGAAATGCTTACCATAACGCATAAGAGAAGCGAAGTCACGGGCGGCTGCATGTCGGCCGTGGTGAGATGATTATGATGGGCGATAGTTGATTGGCGTTTCAAATCGACTCGGTGTGGAGAATCAAGCAATTTAACGGTTTGTTACTAGATAAGATGTATACAAGACAGCTAGCTTCTATATGCTTGTATATAGATAAGTAGATATTTTAAGTTGTTACTTGTTACCTACCTGCCTACCCATCGACTAGCTTATCTCTGCAGGTAGTGGTGGCGCTAGTAGACTAACAATCTTCGAATGTTTGTAGGCTGAGCCATTGGTTCCGCGTTTGTCCGCATGAACAGTATAACTTGGTGGCCCTGTGTAGTTATCTAGAGTACCTACTTACTACCTATCAACGTGGACACGTGTCAGCCGGAACGAACGCTACATTACTTAGGTACATGATAGGTAAGTAATGTAGCGTTTGATAAGTAAGTACTTAAGAACGTGGCGACTGTTACCATTTCCATACAAACTTAATACCAAAAAAAAATTATAAAAATTTAGTTTTCTACCTTAATATCGAAATATTTTGGAAAACCTTGCGGTGGGGACCCTTTAAAAGTAAAATCTTAATCCGAATAATATCGATATTAAGGTAGAAAACTAAATTTTTCATAATTTATTTTGGTATTAAGTTTGTATGGAAATGGTAACAGTCGCCACGTTCTTAATGTAACTAACCTTCCTACCTGCTCCCATATATACCTACTGTACAGACAGACAGACAGTACCTACTACAGCTAGTTTAGAAGAGGGAATTAAAATATGTTATACTAAAAAGCGGAATCTAATCCATTTACGGATTTGACAATGGATTATAATGGACTACAGCATATGTCATTGAAGTAGATAAACTCAAAATAAAGCTGTGATATCAAGTATGGGTGGTTTGTGATTTCAAAACAAAAAGTCCTTAAGTATTTAATAATATTTATTTTATTTACTAAAGAGGTACATACCTATAATAATTACAATTTAATAGACTTATCTACGTACACGTAGCGTGCTGTCTCTTTCTCTCTACATATCTCTCTGTCTCTCTCACACTCGCAACACATTCTAACCTTTATTCTTTAATATTAATTTACATACAATATCATATTCACTACTAATAAAACTTCTTTTTTCTTCTGCTTCTGTTTGTCGATGCATATTTTATATTTAAAAAAGGCTAGTTTTTATTCAAGCGACGATAGATGGCGCTGATTGGAAATGACAAAAAAAAACATGACTTAGACCAGAAATAAATAGACATGTTTGTTAATTAATTGATAATTTATTACAGATAAAATATAACCCCTGTACTATTAAACGATGATTAGCAGCTGCATAAACTATGTATCGTTTCAGTTCAGTTCTTTAGTTATGGCCTTTCTGCCAGCATTTAAGGGCAATTTGGGCCAATATCACGTGAATATAACACTATGTGACATTTAGAACTTTAAAATGCGGGTAGGAATGTACAATAAAAATGGTGGCGAATTTTATTGCAACTCCACGTGAGCATCTGTTTGTAACGCGATAATTCCATGTTCGGCACTGTTATTTTATTTTCACTACACTCGTTATCTTGCATGAAATTAAATTGATTATTATGCCACCAAAACTAACAATTTACACGCAAATAACTAGGTTTTACGAACATTGAAGTTTCAATGTTGTCAGACAGAGATAAACGTTACATAACTTATTCATGTGTTAATCATCGGTTATAAGTAAGGGGGTAAATCTAAATCTATACAAAAATTATAAAGAGAAAAGATTTATTTGTTTGTAACGAATAGGCTCCGAAACTACTGGACCGATTTCAAAAATTCTTTCACCAATAGAAAGCTACATCGAGGATCAATCGAGTAGTAACATATGCCACTTTTGATCCCGATACTCCCACGGGATCGGGACTTACGCGGGTGAAACCGAGGGACGAGTCTATTTCTTTATAAAATTAACGATTGGGTATTAAATCTATGTCACAGCGCCATCTATCAAAAACTCCTGAAACTACTTCATAAGAAAGTATCTAAGTCGTTAAAAAACTTCGAAAAAGCGCGAGTCAGTCAGATTTAGTTCTGTCTACAATTTCAGAAACTTAGGTCAAAAATGTATACAAAAATCCCATGCATTTACTTTAAAGTGCCAACTCTTTACTTACTTTTCCTTTAATATTGTTCTTTGTTTACATTTTTGATCCAAGTTTCTTAAATAGAGTAGATATCTATAGTTATGTGGAATCAAAATCATGTATCAATAACCTACTAACCTGGCTGAGTGGGAAATCGGCAGTGTGTGGATAATCTATAAATACAGTACATTTTCCTTCGAATAAATGTCATTAAAAAAAAACAGTCTAAGATTTTATTGTATTCTTTCTGTAAATGCAGAACACAGGTACCGGTGAAGCTGAGAGACTTGTGGCTACATGTGGCGACTTTTGGAGACTTGTGGCGACATGTGGCCACTTGTGGCGACTTGAGGCCACTTGTGGCGACTTGAGGACACTCGTGGCGACTGTTTGAGGTTGATGTGACCAAGGCAAACGTAGACCGCCTCGGCCCCGCTCTCACCCCGCTCCCGCCCCGCTACGTATGCTCTGCGCTTCAGTTACATCAATATATCTGTACTTTGTATGTACTCTGTACAGTCTATTTATTCAACATTATAACTAAGAAACCCTATACAAACGTAACGACTGGCGACTTGCGGCGATTTGTGGCGACTTGTGGCGACTTGTGGCCACTTATGGATACAAGTAACAACTTGTGGCGATATGTGGCGACTTGTGGCCAGTGGTGGTAGGCTGCCACTGTCTCAACACCTGGAATAGATATGTTACAGTGAGTCCAAGTGGAGATGTCATAAACCCAGTAGGAGATATGTTATAAGTATAGAGGCGTGTGTAGTGTGTCGGTGGAAGGAAAAATAAGTCTGTTTCAGAAACTTAGATCAAAAATGTAAACAAAGAATGTCAATTTTAAAGGAAAAAATAACTAAAGAGCTGTCACTTTATAAATATTTTAATGGAACAATACTTCTGCATGAGAGCGGTGTTGGTCTAGTGGTAGATACCGCGACTTTAATTCCGAAGGTCGTGATTTCGAATCCAGGCCGACCGCGCACCAATGTCTTTTTCTTTAAGAAAAATTTATGTGCGCTATTAACATCGCTCTTACGGTGAAGGAAAACATCGTGAGGAAACCGACATGTCCTAGGATAAACCACGGTCCGAAGGCATGGGATATTCGCCAATGCGGGGTCCCGTGGCGTCTTAAGCCCTCTAAGAAATCACGTACAATGGCCCAATTGTGAGGCTAAGTGCGGAAAAGGCTCAGCGAAACTAAACTAATACTTCTGCAAAAACACGTTGCATGATCGACGGAGAGCGGGATTCGAGCCAACAACGCATCTTTACTCAATCCGGGAGCACGGACTTGACCAATTAGTCTACCTGCGTTGGTGACTCATACGTCGAATCTAAGCATCCTTAGGCATGTTCACTGTTCATGTTTGTCACTTTATGTCAAATGTATGGGATTTTTGTTTACCATTTTGATCTATATTTCTGAAACAGGGTCACTTTGGATAGTCAAAATCATCATATGCTACATGTGATCCCGGGTATTGACGTCTCGACGTGTTAACGTCATGAGCCGCGGCCTTTCGGCTCCACACGACGGATTTGAATTCTGGGGGGGGCTTGGGGGAGCTCTCTGCGGTGTGTCCATGGCGCAGTCGTTAGGGACACGAGAATTTGTAGGGAATACTACGCGTTTTGCTCCGTATAACCGTAAACTTAGAAGGTAATAGGAAATCGGAGGCTACCTTCCGCCTACACTGCCCCGGCCTACACTACATTACACTACCCCACCCCACACTACACTACCCTACACTACCCTACCCCACACTACCCTACCCCACACTACCCTACCCCACACACTCCACTACCCCATACCACACTACACTACCCCACCCCACACTACACTACCCCACACTACCCTACCCCACACACTCCACTACCTTACACCACACTACACTACCCCACCCCACACTACACTACCCCACACTACACTACACTCACCGTCAGTCCGTGGTGGCGGCATGCTTGGCCTCCAGCTCGTAGATCAGCAGCCTCCACATCTTGACGACGAAAACCTCAGCCTCCTCATCCAGTACCATCGCCACATCCGCCAGGATCCCATGCGGCTCCGAACCTGCTACCACCTGCGGACCACACACCACCACACTATAGATAGATACATTGATAGATGCATGCTTTCATCATCATTATCATCATCATTTCAGCTGTAAGAAGTCCACTGCTGGACATAGGCCTTCCCTCATAGATTTTCAGATGCTTCGGTTATAAGCGGCCTGCATCCACCGTGAACCCGCGGCCTTAACCAAGCCAAACGACACACACGACAAAGCCAGACGGATTAGCTCTTTGAAGTGGCAGTGGGCAGGACATATAGCACGGAGAGCAGATGGTCGTTGGGGTCGAAAAGATCTTGAATGGATACATGCTTTATTTGCACAATAATCCAGATAAATAAATCCTGAAGAAGATACCTGTTATTGACTCCAATCCTGAAGAGACCTGTAAAGGATTAACTCCAATCCTGAAGAAGAGACCTGTAAAGGATTGACTCCAATCCTGAAGAGACCTGTAATGGATTGACTCTAATCCTGAAGAAGAGACCTGTAAAGGATTAACTCAACCCTGAAAAGAGGGTTTTAGGGTTAAGCTCGCCTATGTACATGAATTCTCCTTATTTTATGTCTGTATGATTTGTGGTGTGTACATTAAAGAATAAAGAAGATAAAGAATAAAGAAAAGAGACCTGTAAAGGATTAGACTCCAATCCTGAAGAAGAGACCTGTAAAGGATTGACTCCAATCTTGAAGAAGAGACCTGTAAAGGATTGACTCCAATCCTGAAGAAGAGACCTGTGAAGGATTGACTCCAATCCTGAAGAAGAGACCTGTAAAGGATTGACTCCAATCTTGAAGAAGAGACCTGTAAAGGATTGACTCCAATCCTGAAGAAGAGACCTGTGAAGGATTGACTCCAATCCTGGAGAAGAGACCTGTAAAGGATTGACTCCAATCCTGAAGAAGAGACCTGTAAAGGATTGACTCCAATGCTTAGGAAGAGACCTATAATGGATCAAATCAACCCTGAAGAAGAGACCTATAAAGGATTGACTCAACCCCGAAGAAGAGACCTATAAAGGATTGACTCCATTCCTGAAAAGGCCTGTCTGTCTGTCATCGGTCTGCTCTGTCTCTGTCATCCTGGTATGTAATTATTTACGAGAATCGAGCCGCAGATGCCATATCTACTGTAAGTTGGTATCAACAGTCACCACTCACCTTGCTACATATAAAGTCCACGAGTGTCGGCTCCGGTTCTCCAATATACTCGATGATCTTCTTGTTGATCCACGGACGGATTTTCTTCTCCATCAGCGTCGCGTCAATCTGAGGATGTTACAACTGTATATACCTTCGGCCTCTGTCATATACATTCAAAATTATTAAGGTTAGAAACTATGGAAGGTATATGGAGACTATGGAAGGTGGTGGCCAAGTTGATATTATTTATACTGACTACAGTAAGTGCTTCGATAGAATTGACCACAATTTATTGTTAGGCAAACTTCATCTGATAGGTATTAGGGGCGATCTCTTAAGATGGTTCGCTTCTTATATAGATAATAGAACTCAGGCCGTTGTGGTTAGTAATTATATTTCTGGATGGGTCACTGTGCCCAGCGGAGTCCCACAAGGATCCTTGTTAGGGCCCCTTTTGTTTCTTATCTTCGTGAACGATATCGAGAGTTGTTTTCAGCATAGTCAGCTCCTATGTTTTGCTGACGATATGAAAATATTCAGTAGTATAAGATCATTCACGGACGTATCTAATCTACAGTCTGATCTGGTGCGACTCGATGCCTACTGTACAGTGAATAAATTGGATCTCAATCCATCCAAATGTTCACATGTCACTTTTACGCGTAAGCGTATTGCTATCCCTTCTCGTTATGTTTTAAAGGGCCAAGGTTTGGGGAGGGTAGAGTGTGTGAGAGACCTCGGTGTGCTGCATGACTCGAAGCTCATCTTTGATGGGCATATTGACAGTATTTGTACCAGAGCCTCAAAAGCCTTGGGGTTCGTTATGAGGAGCTCTAAGGACTTCAAGCGGGCAAAGACCTTTAAAATATTATATTGTGCCTACGTTAGAAGTATGCTGGAGTATGCCTCCCAGGTCTGGAATCCCCGCTACCTTGTGTATATATCACGCATCGAGAATATTCAGTGTAGGTTTATTAAATATTTATGCTACCGACTGAGAGTTCCCTATAGTTCGGATAATTATGAGGACCTGTGCAGAAAGTTTCATTTTCTCCCACTGTCTAGTAGACGTAATATTGCTGACGTAATTTTCTTATTAAGATTAGCATCCAACCGTATCGATTGTATGAATTTGCTGGATATGATACCATTGCGAGTGCCTACTAATACGCGCTCCAAGAAACCCCTATGTGTTCCACGAGCTGTAACCAACTATAGACAAAATGCCTACCTGCTGCGGGCGTGTGATACCTTCAATGATTTGT